>CALSCE010000030.1:1115906-1159292 GCA_943593645.1 Bovichtus variegatus
AAGGGAGAAGCCAGCCACCCTTCTGAGAAAACCCATTTCGGCCGCTCTCTCTTTTCATTTATTTGTTATCAAATTATTTCTGTCTCTCAAGGGAACAACTGTGTGCAACACTATAAAAGCCTTCCAGCAGAGACTGTCTGACAAGCCTGGGCGGTCCTCTTGAATCAAATTCCACCAACAAGGTGCTCAACTGCAACTTCCCCTCTAAGGACAGTCTCCAGGAAGAGACCCCAATTTCCCTGGTCAGGATTCTTTTGCTGACCCTTCATTTTGGACAAATCCACTGTGAAATATTCCATGGGAGCCTTAGTAACTTTGCTATATTTGCTATATGGTCAGGGAAACCAAATGACACTGTTGTCCAACGTTCTTGTCATCTGTTTGGCTCGACAAATATACACAAATGCAGAAAATTAATTTGTGTTAGCAGTGTATGCATACCTCCAGATGGCAGAGAAAGAGAAACCTCAGTTCATTCATGACTGAAAAAAACCTCCAATCATCTCATGCAGACTGATATGCGACAGGTATGATTCCACAAACGTATAGCTACATTACTTGAGTATATCTGAATTTTGAGGCATAAACCTATGAAAACCATTTCCATTCTCACCGTTATCTGTGTGGGTAGTGATGGGGCCTGAGCTGATGGTGGCCATGTCGCTCATCGTGGTGCCCTGGTTGTTGTTGGTGCTGCGGTGCCTCCTCAAGTTGGTGCCGGTGGTGCAGTTCTGCAGGTGAATCGGGTGATTGTTATTTTGGTTAAGACCTTTTTCTACAGAAATAAAGTACTCTTATGCTGATGAACATAGCCATAGCCATGACAACTTTCCATAAAAATAAACCAACTACTGTAGCTTCAAACTTTATATTTATATCCCTAGCATAATATAGTTTGTGATGCCCAGTATCCCAAGCACTTATGTCCATATTGGATGAATGTACCTTCAGGATTTACATCCAATGCAACAGTCAGTGCCATGGATGAAAGGAAGTAGTGTGCACTTCATGTGGTCAGACATAAAAAGGCATGGAGATCGAGACGTGTAGCATGTTGGATTTCATGCAGGTTACATGGAGTCTGCATCTCATCAAAACTACAACCACAATCTTTCCCTAATCTTAACCATACTGGAGTTGCCATTGTGGAAAATGGGAATAAAAAAAGAAAAATGTAAACGTTGTCATTGGACGTAAAGCAAAGTTTTGCAGAATCAAACTTGTCTGGCAGAAGGTTTGCATTTGTAATGTGTGGTTTGGCACTGGAAGGCAGATTCTGACCAGAATGAGGTTAGGGCAGAAGGAGTTCACACAAAGCCTGGTGGCACAGTGTACATAGTAAGTGGAGATAGTTGCTTCTGTGCTTTGGACAAAGCGGAAAGCCTTGAAGGAGAAGCGGGCTTCCTGCTGCGCTCCGTTGACTACCAGTACTGTCTGGCCATCCCGGTTACACCTTGAAGAGGAGAGATGGGGATGTTTTTGTCCTGTTATCCACAGTTTTCTACCAGGTTTCAATCTAACAAAAACTCTGAGTTTCTGATCAACAGACAGGATACCTTTTGGTTTTTCATGCATAATCTAAGTCACATTGGAAAACTTCCCAATGTACATATACTGTATAATGGGAACACTAAGAATGAAGATGGAGTATCCACCTAGAATGTCTAAAGCATACCTATTATATTGTATTTTGTAAATTGTGAAATGATGTGGATGAAAATATTACAAACAATCAACACCTGAGCCAGATACAATTTATTTAATGTGGCAATGGACATTTTTTTTGCTTTAACTTATCATTATGATAGTGAATGTTGATTGCACAATGTAATGGCTATAGAGTAATGAGTATCCGCGTTGAGATTGGTTCCTTATGAGCCTCGCTTTCACTATGCAATGTTGTCTGCCAGCGGGTACGATATCAAGGGAAAATTAAGGTTCGATTTACCTCCCTAAGCCGTATAAGGCAAAATGTGCAGTGTCGCCAACTCTTTATCTATGAAAGTAGCTAGCATTAGCTCCAAAGTGACCAGATGACATTAAATGGTAAATGGCAATTTTGCAATCACTCAAAGCGCTTTACAACATGTCAGCATTCACCCATTCATCAGAGGCTACTGTACAAGGTGCCACATGCTCATCAGAGATAACCATTCACACACACTCACACACTGTTGGCCATTGGGAGCAATTTGGGGTTCAGTATCTTACCCAAGGACACTTTGACATGCTGACTGTAGAGGCTGGGGATTGAATCACTGACCCTCTGACTGGTGGACGACCTCCACCTCCTGAGCCACAGCATTATACGCTCGTTTGCATATTGGCGACGTCATTGTGCATTTATTTGCGTAAAGCTTAGTGGTTGTGTCAGTTGCAGCGAGGGAGCTTACTCATAGCAGCAATGGGAATAAATTACAATATAATGTATTTGAATATATTTATTGTTTTTTCCCTGATGGTCTAAATAAGTAATTTCCATATTTTTCACTTGGAAACCCTGGGGGGGAGCGTGGAAAAGTTGTCCACTGCCACTTTAATAAAGACTTTTAGATGCAGCTCAATGATAAGAAAACCTATTTATTTCTAAACATTATCTATGTATCAAACAGCTTTGTATTTTTCTCTTAACCTGAGTCAAGTTGTTTCACTTTTCATCTCTGTAGGCTGTTAACTCACCCAACAAAGAGATTGTGATATGTGGTGTTTACGTGGAAAGGCGAGGTGGTGACGTAACAACGGTCGAGGAACACGTTGAATCTGCAAAGAGGAGTTTTGGTATCATCACAGATCGATAAAGCTCGTCATATTTTCACATTTTTCTTGGTGAGATAATATTGGGACTAAAGAATATTTGCTGTGGATGTTGGCACAGGTAGAGTTTTGAAAAAAAGTACTTGTGTAGAATTTTGATTAGATAAGGCTGTGTATCCATGCACACCAAACAGAGCGCCACATTTTCTGCCAAATATTTAGGATTAAAATCTCAGTATGTTCTTCATTGAGCAAATACTTGTTCAGTTGCTTGTGTGAAGTACCTGTTACTGAGGTTGGACGCCTTCACTTCGACAAAGAACCTGGTCTTTAGCTCCAGGCCTCCTGGAGGGATCTGCAGCCTGGAGGAGTAACCATTGTCCTTTAGGCCCAATAACAGAAGAGAGCAAAGGATGCTGTTCGGACTCATGTGTGTTGTTCACTTTGACAGAGTGCTTTGAGTTCCAGTATTAGTTTAAAACGGTTCATCCTTACACCCCAGGGAAGGGCCACACGAAGGGTCTTGCTGCTAAATATGTTGTCTGGACTACATGATGCAGAGCCCAAATACAAGCGTTTCTATACAATGGCATTTTCATCCTCAACCAAAAATAAAGAGATGAATTGAATTTAACAAGTAGCAAAGGTTTCAGTTTTCAATCCAGCAAAGCATCATTCATATCGATTCTTTATAGTTATCAAGTAATTAGAATTATAAAATGAAGAAAATTATAAAGATAAGCAATAATTCTATGTTATAAAATGGATAGGTCCGGTCCTAGATTATGATTGGCTGAGCCCCGTTGAAGCTGTTGTAAAATATATAAACATGCGCTTGTGAACACATTACATCTGTATTACTGTTCTCAGACCTGGTGATTTTAAAACAATCCCCAAAATGGAGCTAAATCAGACTCTCCATCAGTTTTATGCTACTGTGAAAAACAGGAAAGGTGAAACCTATAGTTTCAGCAGTAATGTTGTCCTACATGTGGGGCCTGTAGCAGCAAAGAAGAGCGCTAACATTACACTACTTCAGCAATTGCGCAATAATGGCGATATCGAGATTAATGTTAATAATCACCCTGTGGTTTACAGTGATTTTATAACAGCTTAGCTTCACGTTGTGCCTAACAACGGGCCTTAGCTGTTCTAAAATCAATGTACACCACAGCCCCCTGTGGGTTATGACTTAAATAATTCATGACCTGGAATCCATAAATTAGGGTAAGGGGTCCAGCACATAAATCCACGTTAAATTTTGTCATTTTCACGCTTTCACACAATTTTTGTACGGATTAAACAAATGAGATGTAATGTGTGTCACAAATCACTCCTGATCCTCATTAATGAGCCTGGTCTTCCATAACACTGACTGTCTTGTCAGATAGACGCAGCCATGCCCACCTGCCCTCTGGTAACCCCTTTCCTACCAGTTTTCCTATCTCCTCCCACTGGCTTACCTGCTTCCCATTTCCCTAATTAGCGCAGTATTATTTACACCGATCCACTTCCACAAGTCATTTTGCCAGATTGTCTTAATACATCACGCCTCAATCTTCCCAGCATTCCTGTTACTTACCTGTCTAATCCTGCCTGTTTTCCCAGACTCCAGTTCCTCGCCTGCTACCTGCTCGGTTGAATTTTCTTTCTTTCTTTGCCTACCTGGTTTTGACCTCTGCCTGTTCTCTCTGATTAAAGATTTTGGAGTTGCTCTTAAATTGCTTTTGTGCTTTTGGGTTTTTGTCTGTTCTGTGCCAGGCACTATTACAATATGGTAATCAGTACGCCTTAGATGTGCTGAGAAGTGGATTTTGTTACCTTTGGACAGAGCCAGGCTGGCTATTTCTTCTTTTCCTATTCTTTACGCTAAGCTAAGCTAACTTTCTTCTGGCTCCATTTCAGCATGAAGACATTAGAGTGGTATCCATCTTCTTTTTAACTGAGACCACTAAAGATGCCATTTCGACAGAAATAAGTTAAATTGGCCTTTTTCTCATCCAACATTTTGACTTCAGAATAGGCACAAATAACAGTAAGCACAGTTGTTACTAATAACATTAACAGTGGCTCCATGCTCTTCAAGTATCCCAGTAAACCATGACAGTGAGCCAGCATGGACAATACCAGGGCCCTGGAACTGAAGCAGCAAACAGGAATTAAGCCATCCTTCATTTTATTATTACGCCTGTGCTTTTCCCACTGTGACATGTCAAAATGTGTTGTAATGAAAATGGACAATTGTCTTCGTGCATGTAGTCCAGATGAATGTTTTGTTGTAAATCATCAATTCCTTGTGTTTCTGTACCAAAGACAACAATACATTTATAACAGAGCCCCTAATATCTCAAAGACCAGACCACCTTCTTAATATTGGGAAACTCATGGCCATCACTAGTTGCTGACTTGGGCTTGCTGACATCAACATTGGTATTTCTTCCTTTAGGTTCTGTGGGGCCAAGGTGTTTACACATTACAATAACAATCACCATTTTGTTGAAAAAAGGTCAATTTATGGCTTGTGGGAATCTTGTAAGAATAAGCTTGCCATCCTTACTTTAATTTGTACGTAAATCATTATTTAGATATTTGAGTAATTTTATTGATGATGATGGAGGTATATATTATATTGGTTCATCGTATGATGTTGCCTGGTCTGCATTCATGCTATCTTTACATCAAGGACGACGATGGAAATAAATCTAGGTGTCATCCTTGACATTTTTGTAGTTGTTTGTGATTTGCTGTCCTCCTTCTTGTAAAGTCAACTACATCAACCACAACTTGATGAGCAACAGCCAACCCTACATGAAAGACATCTGAAAGGGAAGACAATGCCAATTTTGTCCTAAGAGCAGCCATTGTGCTATGTCATTCACACTTTTCTAACCGTGAATCATTCACATAAAGCAGCTTCCTCTTACCGAGAAGAGTCGCATCCTCAGCGTGCTGATGAAACTCCCATTATTGTCTTTGGCTGCCAGGTTGACTCCAGACCTATGGGACAAAATAAAGGCTTTGTCAGCAGCTGGAAATCATTACAGGAAAAAACCATCAAAAACCAGGTGATCTTTCATCTGATACATGAGGGACACCCCAAGGTGAGGTGAAGACTCACTGCTCCATGAGAAACAAGTACATATGGTAAATTGATACTTTCTTAGATATAGTCATGCTGAGCTGTTCATTCATCTACAGTCAACTTTCACATGAACATGTTATAATATAAGAAGTGAGAAACGTGACATAACTCTTACTATCCATAATCCATATGTTTTGAGATCCTACTGTGATTAGTCAAATTCTTTTGACAGGAAAAACTGATGGGTGAAGAGCAGCATCTTTTAAATAAACGTTTGCATCTTTATGAAATTAATATGGAAAAAAAACACACAGCACCATTCCATAATGCATCTTAGATTAGCAAAGCTACAGCAAAATGTCATAATTGTTTTTCCTTGCCTTTACTTACAACAGCGATTGAAATTTTAAATGTACTCCTGTGCGCACTTTTAAACTTTAAATGCCACTTACACACTCATCTGAGCGTTGTTGACCAGGTACTGCAGTGGGTAGCGGCAGGAGAACCTGCACATCACTTCTTGGTGATAGGTGATGGCTCCTGTGCCGGGGTCCTCAGAGCAGATCATGCCCGAGATGCTGACGTACTGCACGTTGGAGAAGTCTGCAAACAGTCCAGTACCCACCTCCTCAGTGACCTTTGAGGGAAAAGAGTTTGAGTTGAAGTTTGTTAAGTAAGAATCTGTTGTGGGACTGGCATCTGCTGGGTGTTCTTTAGATAACCTACAGTCAGCTTGCTGGAGCAGAAAGTGATCGCCTCCTCTGTGATGGAGAAGTTGAACTTGACAACAGGCGGGTCCACCGTCCAGTCAGGAGTCCCTTTACACTGGTGCTTGGAGTGTTCGGAGTTGAGGGCCAGCAGTGACTCATTGTATCCATTGAAATAGATGGGACACAGGAGGATGTGGAGGTGCACTGTCTCAGAGTCACAGAGGACCTCAATGTCTGAGTTAGCTGAACAGAGCGAGGAGGAAACCAGAATATTTTTCTCACATTTTCTTTACAAGTTAGATTTAAGAAAGACATTTGCCTTTAATTGCTGAAGATCAGGAAAATGGGAAAGAGGAAATGACATGCAGCAAAGGGCCACGGGTCGAATTCAAAACCGACCACGACCATTCAAAACTGAGCATGGCTTATTCACTGACCTGGACTTTTGAATGTGAAGTGTCCAATTAGCTTAGTCCAATTTTGCGCTTGGGCAAGAAAAAGTGTGGCAAATTGGTACGTAAGACGGGACAGCCACATTGTCATCAAACTGCTTGAAAAACAGATGTCAGAAATAAGAACTGGATTATGGTAACGAGCTTGAAAGGGCTATGAAAGACCAACTCCATTACTTATCATTCCAGAATGAAGTGGTTCTGCATTCAAAATCAGAGCATACAGAGGTATTATCAACTAAATGTACTTATACTGATACTAGTATCAAAATGTTTTTGTTCTGCAGTATGCTGATATCATTATATGACATTATTAAATTGTTATTACTGATGCATTAATAGGTAAGCAACATTTTTATTGTTGTAGCTGCTTGAGCTGAAGCTAGTTTTAATAGTTTCATATATAGTTAGCTTGTCTTAATTAATTTATGTACAGGTAGCTACTGTTACAGTTATGTCCAGTGGTTCCCAACACAGGGGTCAGGCCCTTCATGTGTCACCAGATGAATCTGAGGGGTTGTGAGATGATTCATGGTAGAGGAATAAGGAAAAACTAAATGTTCCTCTAATCTTTGATTTGTTTGAATAAAAGTACTAGACAATTCACCTCTTCAGGCCTCAAACACTTTTTGAAATTAAATCATGTGAGAAGTGTGGACTACTAGCAACTCATAGATATATTTAATTTTTCTTTCAAAGGGGTCACTAGCCAAACATGTTGGGAACCACTGTTTTCATTTTTAAAGGTGCATTGTACTGTATTTTATAACCTTATCATGTGTGTTTTAGTTTTACATTTTTTATCTTAATCTGAAAAGTAGTCAGTAACTACATCTGGAATGTGCTGGAGTTGAAGTATAAAGTGGAATGACATGGAAATGTGCAAGTACCTGAAAATCCTACTTAAAGTAGTTACCTTCTAGCACTGCAGACATGAGGAAATACGTTGACATACTTTATTATAGACATGAGTAATGTCATGCATCAGAAAACACATTTAAAAACTGTACAAAGTGCTGTGAAGATTAAAATCATGTACATTTTCATATATTTTAAATCCTACACCAAATCCTCAAACAGGGAATACTGAGCATCAACCAGATTAATTAATATGATGAAATAAATATGACGTTAATCAGTAGCAGCTGAAATTATTTTAGAATGAGTCATTCAAGTGATTTAAAATATCTCAAAAGCTTGGAGCATCTAATTGTAAAGACACGCTCTTCATGTGTACTCTCCGGATGATTTGTGCCACATGCACTGTAAACTGGGGATAATCCGTTCCTCGCTCGGACACTGTGTGTCATTAACACTTACTAGAGGGCAGATGTCAGTGGGGTCAAAAATATTTTAGGTTATTGTTTGGCTTGAAGCCTTGCAGTAAAATGAGACATTTAAGAATAATAAAAGGCAGCCATACAGACCTTTGTGGACTAGCTGTGTAATGCATTGAATTGGAATTTAAGTTAGAACTGACAGTCAAAACAATATTATCCTTTTATCTTGTTACCAATAAAAGACAAAATTGCAAGCTGCAAGATTTATCTTTGAGCCAAAAGGTCCAAAAAGTTTCTTACCTTATGTGGATGGCCACAGAGTGTTGTCCGCCTCTTTGCCTCAGTAAGTCTTCTCTGCGTCTGCTCCTACCTTCAGGACTTTCAGCCATTTATACTAGCCTCCTTTCCAGCTAAAGAGTCCACAGGAAGCCCACTGAGAAGAAAAGGAATGGTAGAGCAACACAAGCTGGTTGGATCATGTGACAGACCTGGAACAATAGGTGAACCTATAGTCTCTTTACATTATGTCAAGTAGCTATACATGTAACTTGTGATGACAGCAATGACCTCAACTGCTATCATTTTTGTAAAGCCAGTGTCACAATGTAGGCTCTATAGATGGATTGTATTTAAAAAAAATATAAAGGGAAAAAAATTACTAGATGGGTTTCGAAGAGACCATTCTTTTATTTCTTCTTTTGGGCTGATATAATAGCTTTATAATGACAAGAAAATGTAGATTTTAGACCCCCACCCTTAAAAACTCAGTTGGTCACAGACATAATAAAGTATTATTTTACAAAAATATCTTGAAGTACAACTGCCAGTAATATACAATCAGAATTTACAGGGATTTTACAGAAAACCCAAGTCAACCTATGCTGAAAATGTTACATAACCACAATATTAATACCTGCTTTCAGCCTAAAAAAGGGAATGTTATGAATTCTGTTTTTATTTTGCGTCACATCCACCCACTTCTGCCAGGGGGCTACCACTCTTTGTTAAGAAATTAGGTCTCCTGCACATCATTTCAGACTTGGAGAGAAAGGCACACCCTGCCAAACAAAACCGACAACTGTCACCTGAACCAAGAATCCCCCTAAGATCCCCTCCAGGAACCCTGAGACCTCATCTGAACAATGGAGTGGAGATGAGCTTACACAAACTGAGCATTAAGTGTCCCGTCTCTTCTTTTTTCCATTCAGCAGCCATAAGAGTATCTGAGTGGGTCGTTAGACACAAGTAACCTCCTCTACTTTTCCTAAAGCCGGAGGAGGACATCATGTTTGCACAAACACAACAGATGTATGTTTTCATATCACTTGAAATTCCGTTCTCATATTTCATGTTTCAGCTCTGGAACAGCAGTCTCAATATATGTTTTTTTTACTGTGAAGTACTTTCTTACAAAAAAAAAATCCATATGTGTGTGTTGCAACATTTGATCCTCTTTTGAAAATTTTAATTATTTCCATCCGACCCGTTACTAGGGAACAGTAACATACTCACTTCTTCGACAAAGACTTGAACTTGGATCAGTATGTATGCTACATTATCTGTATTAGTGGGATAAGTTCTGGTTATATTCCCCATGGTTTCTGCTTCCATCAGCTAAGACAGGTCACAACAACCTAAATATCCAGTTCATTCCTAAGTGAAGATGCTCCTTTTATTGAACATGGCAGTAACAAGATCTGCTTGATATCACAAAGATCCTGCTTTTGTTGAATATTAGCCATCCATTAATGTCCTGTCTTTAATCATTTCGCTATGATCTATTGAATGCAAATAGCAACACTTGAAATTAAATCAAGTAAGGACAATAGGGATATAAATTGTCAACATATTTTATTGAGTAAAGTAGATTTGAATTTTTCATTTATTCAGTTAGCTGTTAAATTTTATTTTCTGCAAATTTAATCTGGAAATCAACAGCATATTTGACTAAAATCTAAATAGAATAAGTATGCCTGAATTGATGGACCCGTATAGAAAAACATTACCATTTTATTTCCCAACATGCAAGTCTAAATGCTATTTCAAAGCCCTGTCCACACCTAAATTCAATTCTGCTGGAAGAGTTACTAAATTATTTATTAGTAGAAAGCGTTCTCCCCTGGTTGCTAAAAACTCCATTATTCCAAGAAAAAAACTAGTGAGGACATGAGCTCAGTGTTGGACACAACAGTGTGACTATTTTGTTTTCAGCATTGCTTTTTTGACACAATGTAAAAAAAAAACAAAAAAAAAAAAACATGAATATCATTAGCTTATAACTTTGAATTAATTGTTGGGCTGTTTATCTACAAACATGTGTGAAAACCACATACAGTTTAAAACAGAGGATCAGTGAACATAAAGGTTGTCAGACACAGTGAAACTCATTATCTTACTATCTCTTACTCATTTTGATTCGATCAATACGCTATATAGAGTTAACTGATGTGTTTGAGGCTTCACTGCACTTTATGACGGCTCAGTTTTGTCATCTGTACCTGCACCTCTGTATTTGGACCATGGGAACTACGTTTTTCATTATAAGCTCTGGAATTGTCTTTTATCAAAAGTTTCCCCCGCTGAGTATGGAAGCCCAAAGGGGACTTTCTGAAAATGATATTGTCAACTTGAAAATGAAAATGTAATTCCACAATAGAGTTATCATTTTTCACATATGTATGTTATATTTGAGCCAAACGAAAATGCAATAATACAATTTGTACTTTTATTTTCACATACTCTTCAGCGTTCTAAGGCCATATTAAAATGAAAATGGAAAAACTGATATTTCATTTTATGAGTCTTCTTCAGTTAGGACGTCAATCATTCTCAGAAGGTGGGATACGATAGGCTCCCATGCGGAATGTCTCCCCAGGTAAGTAGGTGAACGAGGAAGTGATGTCCTAACTGAAGAACACAGATTGCATTTTAATGTTGACACCAAAAGAGCATGGTGACATGTAAATGCAACAGAATGGGGGCGCTGTTTCGCTTATTGCATCATACTATAATGACAGACGTCTTTGTGTGTATATATGTGTGTGTCTGTGTGTGTGTGTGTGTGTGTGTATGTGTGTGTGTGTTTCGATTATCTCGCCAACCCTCGGATATAAGTCACATGTGTGTTGCTGAGGACCAGAGGGAGTGCAGTGCCGTGAAGTTATTTTGGATCAGCTGTTCTGTAGAATTGCCATTCCATTACTGGTGATAGAAATGGGGATGTGTGTGTGTGTGTGTGTGTTTTTCATCAACAACAAATGGGCAGAAGTGGAAGCAGTCCAGAGAGACTTTCTTTTCACTAACACCTCTGACACAACACAGCGTTTTCTACAGTTACTGTGGTGACTTTCTGATTTTTATCATCTTTTCCCTCATCAACTTCTCACAGAACTTCCTCTGAATATATTATCATTTTGATTTGAAAGGCTTTCGCGGCCTCCCGTGCTGCAGTACCACTCTCTGCCTGAGGGGTCAATGGGCTTTTGCACTCCTGATGCTACACTGTAGCGTCGCGACACTAAACACGTGCAGAGACTCACTTCGAAACCCAAGATTCAGCAGCACGAGCACAACAGTCACTGCACAAGTTTGAATTGATTGCAAGGATTAATTGTGACCTAAATAATGATGACACCAGTGTCATGAATGGTCGTTTTTCTTATCTTTGAGCATTTTCAATAAAAATACTTAATGGGGAATCAAATAAAAATTAGTTTAACTTTATTTCATTATAAATTAAGAATTTTACTTTCAGTTGGACAAACATCAAACAATTTCACTTAGTTAATGTAATTATATTTTATTTTAGCTAAATTTGATTATTATTATTTTTTTAATGAGTTGGACTTACTCAATTGATTTATATTGCATGAATGTACTTAGTTTGAGTTGGAGCTACATATTATTGGATGGAAATTCTGCCCATAATTGAATAGAATTAATCCAATTAATATTTCAAAGGGAACATTTTACTTTTTACTCCACTACGTTTATCTGACAGCTAGAGCTATTTTGCAGATTCAGATTTTACATACAAAACATATCATCAGTTTATAAAATATGACAGTGTAAAGATTAATTTACAAAGGTATACAGCATAGTTTATAGCCTCTCCATTAACAGCACAATTACAAATATTCATATATTAATACACCAGTATCCTAAAAATATTTAAATTATATATTTGAACACTGCGAGAGTACATAATACTGTATAAAGAGTACTTCATTATTTATGTACAATTTACCGATATTTTGCTGTTGTGCTTTTACTTGAGTGCAGTATTTTTACACTGCTTGTTATTTACTTAGATTCAAATGTTTAACATAATGAGGAGAGTATGTTGGAGTAATAGGAAGACATTTATATTCAACAAATAATTAAAAGAAATTTGAGTTTACAGAAAAATAGAACCTTGAGCTCCCAGTCAACAGAAGCATATTGAGGCAATTTTGAACCACACTGCCAATTGAACTCACATTTTTAGCAGTTTCCCCACAATAACCTGTGCGTGTACATGCATCACCTGCACCCTTTGCTCTGATTAACTCCAGCTACCCTGTAAATCCATTCAAGTACTTCCAGGCGTAATATTACATTTTCCTCAAGTAGAAACAAAACTACTCACTGGTAGTAAGTCACAGCTTTAATTTCACAATGTTTGTTTTAACTGTGCTATTACATACAACTAAGTTTGTTGGTAATTTTCCGAGGTGCATGTATACAAATCAGTATTACAATGTGTAAAGCTAAGCTCTTTAACGTTTTTCAGGCCAAGGTCCCCTTAGCTGAAAGACAGATGGAGCAAGGACCCCCTCCTAACTGTTTTTTTTAAATGTATTTATTAGTTTATTTGTCTGGGACAATGCAAAAACATTGTTAAATTACAATATTCCCATCATATTAGAATAATTTTACATGTGTTGCGTAAGTGAACGTGTGCATGTGTGTATGTTTCCTATCGGTCAATATGTGTCTATGTGCACAATGTTTATAAGTACGTTTGTCTGTGTGCATGGATGCACGTAGTCTTTCTGAGTGTGTGTGTGTGTGTCTGTGTGTGTGTGTGTGTGTGTCTGTGTTCCTCTATCTGCTTGTTCATGTCCATGTGCGTGTTTTTGTGTGCATGATCAGGAGTCAATGGTCTTATATGTATAATTGAGTTGCATATTAAACTGGGTCTACAATAACGTGGCCTAAAGTGCCATGTATAAACATAAGTTTTTATGGAGCATACAGTACTAAGCTATTGAATACTATGTATCCACTAGTTTGCTGTTATGGGTAGGTGCTGCAGTGTTTTAGCACAGGGGAGCTAGCTCAAGTGATTGCACGAGGAGTCATTAGCAGTTACTGTCAACAAAGTTGTGTAATTTAACTGTATTTGTATATGTTATTGATTGTATTCACGTTACTGTAATGTGTATTTTCAGGCATATTTTATAAAAAAAAAAAAAATAAAAATAAAAAAAACTACTTTCAAAACATTATCAAACAATAATTTGGCGGACCCCCTGCAGAAAGACCCATGGTGTAAAGCAACAGAGACTTCCACAGTTTGAGAGCACCCACTTACACCCTAATTTATACAATCATTTGTTAAAAACGTTGCACATCAGACAACAAAACATTGAGTTAAAACAAGACATTCAGCATGAGGCCTGGGCACACCACAAAAGCAGTTTTGGCAAAGTGAACACCCGACATCTTGGTAGTGATGTGGTGACTGTTGGCCCCCGTGTCGAGCCTTTGTCCGCCTCTATTTGGAGCCGGCGGTCTGGATCTCCCTGGAGGTGATGGTGGCGAGGAAGCGCGAAGCTTCACCAGAGATGCGCTCAAAGATGTCGTTGACAAACGAGTTCATGATGCCCACGGCCTTAGAGGAGATCCCTGTGTCCGGGTGCACCTGCTTCAGCACCTTGTACATGTAAAGGGCATAGCTTTCTCTCCTGCTCTTTCGACGCCTTTTTTCTCTCCTTTCTTTTGGGTTTTGGTAACGGCCTTTTTGGAGCCCTTCTTGGGCGCAGGAGCTGATTTTGCTGGATCAGGCATTTTCTCTTTCATGTAAACGTCAGTAAAACAGCAGGAAGGGATCTAGGGACACAGCTCAAGTTTCCGCCCCATCCTCTGTCCAATATTTATAACATGGCTGTGCAAACGAGTGTGGGCCATTCCTCCTTTGCAATTGGGGCATCCTTCAACAGGGGACAGTCATAACCGGAAAGCGCGCTGCGCCATTGGCTGGTGCGTTTCAGATTCACTCGGCCAATCGAAGAAGCCTTTGCGGTTAATATACCTTTAATCATAACGGCATTACGTAAAAGTCCAAGCTCGTCCATCTACCGTCTCACAGTGTGTCCGCCTAATCAATAACTGCATTGGACGATCATGTCTGGTAGAGGGAAAACTGGAGGCAAAGCCCGAGCAAAGGCCAAGTCCCGCTCCTCCCGAGCCGGACTCCAGTTCCCGGTGGGTCGAGTCCACAGGCTATTGCGCAAGGGCAACTATGCGGAGCGCGTCGGCGCTGGTGCTCCCGTGTACCTGGCGGCAGTGCTGGAATATCTGACCGCGGAAATCCTGGAGCTGGCAGGCAACGCGGCCAGGGACAACAAGAAGACCAGGATCATCCCCCGGCACCTCCAGCTCGCCGTGCGCAACGACGAGGAGCTCAACAAGCTGCTGGGAGGTGTGACCATCGCCCAGGGAGGAGTGCTGCCCAACATCCAGGCTGTCCTCCTCCCTAAGAAGACGGAGAAACCGGCCAAAAGCAAGTAAAAGACTTCCCGCGGAACCCGGGACAGAAGGCTCACTTCAGAGCCAGACACTTTTTCATATCGTGTTCGCTTTTTGGATAAAAACCTTTCAAATTGGGGCCAGTGTTTGATGTTGCTGTTTCTGCAATGAAAACATTCATTGTACAGTGGTTTCTCATCGGGGCTATTCATAGACCGCTCAGTCACCACTGTTGTGTTGTTGGCTCTGGAAAAGGGAGACGTGGATGATGATGCATGGGGAGGGGGGTTCTCAATATGGACCAATTCTGAAAGCAGCGGCCGTTTTCGTTTCGCAATGCTGCTAAAAGACGTTAAAAATCGTTGTATTGATTATGTCATGTTTGAATAAATGTCTTGTAGCCTTCTGGCATAGGGCGGATACATTCAGTCTTTATGTATGTTGTCATCAGGGAGAGAAGAAACTGCACAGAGGCGCACGAGGCGCATGGATGGGCTGCAGTGTTTCTAGTATTTAAAGAGGTGTCCTACAGTTTAATATTTAGATCATTTGTTTGTATTGACCACAGAAACAAAGCCTGAATCCACGTCTCTTCTAGATGTAGGGTTACATTCCAACATTTTAATTGACCTGGCTGAACATCTCTATCTTCACTATCTTCAATGTCTGAAGATGATGATTGGGACACATTCAACACACTTTCTGCTCTGCCTCAATTATTTGAAACAAATTGAAATCAATAGATGAGTAGGTGAACATTAAGATGTCACACTTTGGTGAAGCGTAAACCTTTACAGTTACTGTAGAAACTATTTCACACTATTGACATTCAGTATTAAGATACTTATTGACTTCTGTACTCCCCTGGACCCCCTGTCTGCCTTTAGGGAGGTCAGACTGAAGGGACAGATTGAACACATTCAGAAGGTCTGTGGTTCGATCCCGAGCCCCCGGGCCCCTGGGCCCCTGCAGTCAACAAGGACATCCGAATTGCTCCCAACTGTGTGTATGTGTGTGTGCGTGCGTGCGTGTGTGTGCGCGCACGTGTGTGTGTGTGTGTGTGTGTGTGTGTGTGTGTTTATTGCTCCTGTAGTTTAGTGCTATATAAATGCAGTCCATTTACCATCACCATTTACTACCTTTAGCTTTGTGACAGTTATTCACAGATGACTTTGACAGCAAAGAAAACAAATTTTCCTGTCTATTAATGTATCCAGTTGAAGTTAATCTCAACCTTAATTTCAAATAATATAGAAAATAAATATAATTAATTATTAACAAATACTGTACCTACAAGAAAATCATGTGCTACAAAACATTCAGTTTTTACATTAGTAGGCGATACACTGAGGCTGTAGACAGTTTTAATGATAGCTAATGTATATTAATAAAGGACACAAAAACTAGTAATTACATGTCTTGGTAATTATGCTCTTTTAATTTATTTCAATTGATACATCATTTATTACACATTTATACATCATACAAGATACAATTAGCTGTACAGTAGGCCTATGCTGTGCTGACTAGAATCACAAAACCTTCCAAAGAACCTCAAAGTCATTTTTATTAACCGTTATTCATATTATAAAATATTGCAATTTATAGTTCCAATTTCTCAGCATATTTCACCTTAGAATGTAGCTTTACATCAGTGGCGGAAGAAGTACTTCAGTAAAAGTAGTATTATCACAGTGTAGAAATATTCTGCTAGTAAAAGTTAAAGTCCTGTATTCAAAATTATATTGTAAAAGTACAAAAGTGACAGCATCAAAATATATTTAAGTAAGTACCAAAAGTAAAAGTAGTCAATCATGCAGAATGGCCCATTCAGAATAATATATATTATTTATATTAATGGATTATAATTATTGAAGCAGTAAAATGTTCATTACTTTGATGTTGCAGGGGGTAAAGGTGGAGCCCTTTTTTTTTACCTAATGTATATGAAAAAGCTCAAACTATATTAATACATCATACTTTATAAGTTGATTGGTATTTTGTATTCATTTCAATCTGCAAAGTAACTATAAGTATAAAGTAACAAAATATATAATATAATCTTAAGTAAAGTACTAGTACCTTGTACTTCAGTAAATATACATTACACTCCACCCTTGGCTTACTTTGGGTCCACTGGATGTGTGATGCTACATGAAAACAAAGCAGCATCAAACGTTAGAAACGCCGCCTCTCATAATGTATTATTCTGGGCTCAAACATGACATAGAAGACAGTGTTTACTTTAAGACCTTCCACACAGAAAATATCACTTTATTATTATAAGTGTGACCTTATATTAGGTGTCTAAGAATGTTCACGCTTGTATAGTATTCAAGGATATGAACGACACACATTAGTCAACTTTCTCTATGGCTGGTCCAGAGGATCCTCCACCGCTAGGAGAGCTATCAGGTCCATGATAGCCGCCTGGCATGCCAACAGCACTCTGGTACAGCTTGGTGATGATGGGGTCACACATCATCTCCAGTTCCTGTTGCTGGTGTTCATATCCATCATTCCACTGTCTAGTACAAAGAAATCAAAGCCCATATTCTCATACTCAGTAGGAATTACTTGACAGTTTAAACTCTGCTATTGTTGAAACAGAGAGAAGGAACATGTAGCTCTAAAAATCATCTTTCTCTGATGACATAAATGACATATCTATATGGCTTAACGTGTGTAAACCTGCAAAATCCTAGACATTGAAAATTGGAACTGCAGTGCAATCTGCACTGATTACTTCTAAATTAATTCCACTCACTTGTTTAAAACATCTGAGTAAATCATCACTAGTCAACCCCCGGTCTAACTTAAGCAATTTGAGAGGATAAGGCAATGGCTGCATTTTCAAAACAAATATACTGTGTATGGGATGACCAATTTTCCTTCGTTCCCTGCGTTCAATGTCCTCCTTGCTGAGACATAAAACAGGCAAGATAAGCATTTAATCATCCGATGTTGTGATAACACTGCAGCTGAATTTCTTTCTTCTTTGGTGATGGTGATCTTGTTCTCCTTGCCAGTGCTCTTGTCTACAGCAGAGACATGGTGGATGCCATTGGCATCAATATCAAATATACTTTGATCTGGGGAACACCCCAGGGAGCAGGGGGGATGCCTGTCAGCTCAAAATTGCCCAGCAGGTTGTTGTCCTTCGTCATGGCGTGCTTATCCTCATAAACCTGTATGTTTCACATGCAATGTCACTTCAGTCACTCAAACATCCCAGCAATGCTCTGGATAATGTAACATCTGCTAGAACTTTGAATTGCAGAAACAACCAAATCCTATCCAGCAGGTTCCTAACTTGGATGAGCACACCAGGCTGGTTGTCGGAGTAGGTAGTGAAGGTTTGAGTCTGCTTGGTAGGAATGGTAATGTTTCGTTTGATCAAGACAGTCATGACACCTCCAGCAGTCTCAATACCCAGGGACAGAGGGGTGATGTCCAGAAGTAGTAAGTCCTGGACATTTTCAGACTTGTCACCAGACAGGATGGCAGCCTGGACAGCTGAAAAAACAAAAACAAGCAGCAGTTAGACAGGTTTAGGTAATCAAGGCCCCACGGCATTCAACTGCTATAGTTGTGCTGCTTTCACAATGCAGGCAATTAAGAGGAGGAATTAAACTGATGTGTATCCATTTGGTTGAAAACACTTACCAGCTCCGTAAGCCACAGCTTCATCTGGATCGATGCTCTTGTTGAGCTCCTTTCCCTAAAAAGAAATCCTGGAGCAGCTTCTGGATCTTGGGGATACGGGTTGACCAGTCTAGCAGTGGACTTGACCTCAATGATGCCATCCTCCATGGTCAAGATGGATACAATATATGTGCCACCACCAAGATCGAAGATGAGGATGTTAAATCGAAACACAACCTAGAAAATTAGAGAACTTTGAGCAAAGTTGTACATGTGTGAGTGGACTTAAATCAATGGTATCTACTTTTGACCTAAGTCTCACCTTCTTGTCCAAGCCATAATCAATGGCTGCTGCAGTGGGCTCAAATAAAGATTCTCAACACATTTAGACCAGAGACAGCTCCAGATTCCTTGGTTGTATGAACAAATTATGGCAAACTATGGCAGTAGAGAGCTAACATATTGTTATGTTGGTTATAATAACATGATAACTACACCATAGAAGAGATCTCTTCTGAGTAGAAAGTTTTGGTTTCACCTTTGTATTTATTCTCCACTTTGGTCCGTCCACTATCACTGAATGGCCAGTGCTTCATGTCAGACTGAACTATTAGGTCCTCAAATCCTCTACCAATTAAACGTTTAGCATCTCCAATCCCCAGGAGAAGAAATACTTGTAGTTATCTCTCCAGATTTTTCACATCATATTAACACATGGCTATAGTTAATTTATTCACACAGATCATTAGGATAAATTAATATTTCATTACATATATCACCCTGCTATAACCTTACCTAAGAATGTGTTGGTGGGGTTCATGGCAACCTGATTCTTGGTTGCATCTCCGATCACCCTCTCAGAATCTGTGAAAGCCACGTAGCAATGGTAATTCCAGCATGGCAATGATTTCAAGCTTTCCATACTGGAATACCCCAACACAGGAGTAAGTGTTTAACAGAGTCATAAGATCAATACCAACTGCTGCCCCTTTGAATATAATTGCTCTGAGAAAGTACAACAATTTATTGCGGATGTTATTCCAGCAGGGGGCAATAACACTCAATGATCAGGGCAGTGAAGTCATATGCATATGCTATTTTGTTAATCAAGGAGTTTAAGGTTTAGTCATGTCTTACCAGTATGGTATATAATTAAATAGATACCCCCCACCTACATTTTCTTCAGCCCTAATTGTGAAAATTGTAAAGCTATTAGTGTCTGCCACGGTTCAGTGGAATGCAATCATTTTAGCTAGCAGAAACACAATATTCTAACTTGAAACAGTGCAGAGTAGAGAGTGGGTCCTGGCAGCTGAATCGAAGTCTTCAGCTGCATACACATCAGTGGGCCCTGCAAAATATCTCTACACTCTTTTGCGTTACAGTTAATTAAGTATGTTTTTGTGCAGGGCAGGATTGTGCAGCATGCAAGACAGTGTGTGCGCCAACACCAAAGAGCACTCTGCAGCATCACCACGCTGGAGCGCTATTCAAACTGCTGAACCCTGTGCCCTCCAAGAGAGACGGCACTCACACCTCCCCCACAGCCGGTGACTCAAGGAGCCAAGTATTCTCAAAGTAACGTCATTGCAGCTTATTAATACCTTGAATAAAAATGAGAGAGAAAGATCAGCAATATAGTAGTTAGATGATATGTATGATATATACATAATCACGCTATATACGTGGTCGTGAATATTATAGGTTATTATAATAGAAATTAAGAAATACATTAATAATGTTACTATAAACTGACAGTTTAGTACCACAGACACCAGATATTTCACAATGTGTCGTCAGTGATATTTGGCAGAAAGAAGCATAACTGCACGTACACAGGCTGACTGGGAACACATACGCAGAAGCCTACTATGTGATATTTTTGTCCGACCTGGATGATGCTGTGTTGGCATAGGGTTGCTGCAGTCTGACTCTCTCCTCTGCCAAATGAATACAGGCGGAAGATGCCGGCTTCACTGCTTCTGTACAAGCTTCCCGGTCCATGAGCCAATCAGCTTGCAGAACAGCGCTGAGCTTCCAGCACATTCTGGATCAGTCTTCAGGTTCCATGTGAGCCATCGCCTTCCGATTGGCTAAAACCTTGACAGCTGTAAAACTCTCAGAATAAAGAGGAATAGGAGAAAGCTTTGGATAGAAGTAGAAGCAACTCCTCCAGGGGCAACTATCACTGTTTGATAAAATAAAATAAAAACATGTATTATAACCACAGTAATATTGCATTATAATGTGATTATAAGTTACTTTAAGTTGGCCATTGTTTGTTTTAAAAAAAAAATTTAATTATTTAACAACGTCTTGTGTGTTGGTCTTGCATAGATTTAATTATGTTTTTTAGTTTTCTCTAAGCAAACAATGACCACTGTAGTCGGTGACTAACTTCCTCTATTGGCCTTTTCCCAAAACTCCCTGAACAGTTGAAGTTGACCTAATTTTCAACTTTAGGCTCTCTGATACACGTCTAATGAAGCATTAGATTTTAGCTAAACCAAGCACTCTGAAAATGTATTTAGTTTATTTAATGGTTATTTGTATAGTAAGTATGGCAGACCATAGATGGGCCTTTAGAATACATAAAACTCATCAACAAATGCACACGACACAGTACTCAACAAAAGGTACATACATTAAAAACACGAAACTCAGAACTCAACAAGAAAATACAGACAAAACCATACAAGACACAAACTAATAAAGCACCATAAAAGAAGAAGCACCAGGTCATTCATAACGACATGACTGATCCCTCTGATAGTTTTGGTGTAACTCAACAGACCTTTCTCACAGACATGTCGACTTGTGACAGCAAAAAAAAACAAAAAACGTTCAGTTTCAGAAACAGGAGATACTATGTATGAATCCTAAACTATTTACCTTGTACTTTTACTGTAGGTATCACATGGGAATCCCTTGAACCAAAAAGTCTATGGAAACCACAGGACTGTGATGTCATGGAAGGTCCCTCAGTGGAGTACATAGATCAAGGGAGGAGGAAACGCAACAGTCGAACTGGAATCGCTAGCGAGTGGCAGAGATGGAACTGAAGCTGCAACTTATCATCTGTGTGTTACTCATACAGGGTGAGTCCTTTACTTTCAATACTTGTTACCTGGCATACTTTCTTATTGAAAATAGATAATGCTAAAATGAAAAGAGATAAACTGAATCTGATCATTAAAAATGGCAGATGAACCTACTGGAAGTGATGACTTTGCTTATGACTTCATAACATATGACACGACTTGTTTGTCTATCGCAGTGCGTGATGTTTCAAAATGTGTTTATGCATCATAATATTTCATAATTGCTCGTCACTCGTTGACATTTCCTCAGTTTTTGCTAGGATCATAGCAGTAATAATAATTAGTCAAATAATGCATTATAGTCACTTTTATAATGCATCCTAATGTGATTAGAAGTTACTCTAAGTGGTCATTGTTTGTAAAGTAAAGTAAAAATTTATTTTACAACGTTTTGTGTTTCGTTCTTGCATGGATTTAATGGTATTTTGTTTCACTTTACTTAAAGCAAACAATGACCTCTTAGAATAACTTATAATCACATTAATTATAAAAGTGATTATATTGCATTATAAAATCACTTGACCTTAAGGGTCATTATAAAATGCTTTTTAATGTTTCTAATGCATTATAGACATAGAAAGTGTTACCAATGGTTGCATTTATCTTCAGTTAAAAACATTGTTGCCTGAGCTCAAGCTTTTTGCGGCATTATATTTGTATGTTTTACATGTAAAGCTTTTGATTTAGTCATCAGTACATATGATGAATTTCCTTTTGGATTCTCATCTCACCCCACTTTTTATTTCATTCTATTATATTTATTCAGTTATTTTACACATTCTAATGCAGTATATGTATGTATGCATGTATGTATCAGTTTATTTGCTCTAATGTGAAGCATATATTTTACATCGCATATGTCTGAAACCCAAATCACTTAGGTTTAGAGAAAACTCTCAAAAACATGTTGCTGTACAATAAAAATCATTTTCTATGGTTTTGTTCCAATGCTCAGTTAAAGTAATGTAATATCTACACAACCCATGCATGTAAAAAAGTCTTGATGACCTCTGATCCTTCGAGCCCACCGCCCTCACTGCTGGTGTCAATATGCCCCCACAATGTGTTTCTAAACAGCTCGGCATTATCACCCCATAGGAAAGAAAAATCCCCCAAAGGCCCCGTAAACAGCCTACAGCCTTCTTTCTCTTACACCCGCCATTACTTTCTCTTTCACCTTGAAAGAACTGACCACTGTGCTTCCTGTCACATCAGAAATGTATTATATGTGGGGGCTGCTGCTTTTCACACACACACACACACACAAACACACACACACACACACACACACACACAGAGACACACACACACACACACACACACACACACACACACACAGGAATAGATGAGTCAAACTGTGAGAAAGGAGGGAGACATACTTTAACTGCTCTTGATTTGACTTTAATTCCAATAGAAGGTTGCTCATCAGTTTGTGAAGAGTAGAGAGGCAGCTGCCTGGAATTGGTGTCATTTTATGAAATGTTATATGTATTATCAAACTGTGTGAGGTGGAAATAACATTGTGCTCTCAGTGTGAAATTTATGTTCTTTTTTATTTGATTGCAGTTTCACTTGCGGTATGGCGGCGTGTGACTGTAAAAAAAGGTCAGACACTGAACTTAAGCTGCCCACTTACTAATGATCACAAGACCAGTGTTGGCTGGAGGAACCCTGAAGGATATGTTATGTTCTTCAATCACAATAAAGGTGAAGATGATATATTGTGTTCTTCAATCACACAACAAATAATTAATGAGGGATATTAAACATCTTTTTATTTCCCACCAGGTTTAAGGGACAAACGCTACAGCCTCAACAAACTGTCTGAGTCAGAATTCACCATCAGTATTTCCAATGTCACCTTCAAAGATGGAGGCACCTACACATGCTCTCAGTATGACGAGCATACAACAGAGGAGAAGGTGGAGGTGACAGTGTTAGGTGAGAATCATGTTGCAATGGACTTGGTCACAGAGTAGTTTTACTACTAGAGCTATAACCTTTACTATGACTTGCTATGACCATTGCATTGATGATTTGATCAACATTTTTTTAATAATGTAATAACATTTGCTCTGGTGTTGATTTTTTAAAAGGCCGTCCCATAATGAAAGTAGTGAAGCATGAAGGCATGTTTGTCATACAATGCACTGCTAAGGGGAACCACTATCCTCCCCAGATCTTCTGGAAAGTGGGCCATGGACCTGAAATTGTTGGTAAGTTTGTAATAACTGAAGATCTGTAATTAGAAAATATGGTAAAAGCTACATTGTAATAAAAAAGTGAACCAAAGTGAGGCACAGAAGGAAACATAACATTAATATGAGTCACAAAGGCGCATCACCTCTAGCTGCATGTTGGTAGTTTTATATCTTGCGGACTGCTATTCTGAAACCCTCTGTCACGTTTTATTTTTGCAAGAGACTCATCACTCCCAATTGGAAGTTAATAAATTAAAAAGGGAATGTTGATTTAAGTCATTTTAATACCCAAAGTAGAGGATTGACGACAATATTTCATAAAATCTGAATTTTATAGTGCCAAACAGCATTGCAGATGCTTTCGAGAGATACTTCATTTTTATAGGGTCCCTGCTGAATAAAAAAGTAGCTTTTATAAATATATATGCTCCTCCTAACTCAATGTATGTAAGTATATAAGAGGTCAAATAATGGACTATCAATCACGTAAAAACAGACTGAGGTCAGAAAAAAAAAAGCTGCTGAGATGGAAGCTCTTATGAAAGCCTCAGTGGAAAATATCAGCATAGAGTGAACTTCTTAAAATCAGAAGCCCTCCTT
Source organism: Bovichtus variegatus (assembly GCA_943593645.1). Classification (NCBI taxonomy): domain Eukaryota; kingdom Metazoa; phylum Chordata; class Actinopteri; order Perciformes; family Bovichtidae; genus Bovichtus; species Bovichtus variegatus. The sequence goes on from CALSCE010000030.1 coordinate 1,140,464, forward strand.
CTTTCTGAGCAGTCAATGAAGCCTGATATGAGCAACCTTAATATAAGGTTTTCGAAACCCATTAGATGGCATCATTTGTATGCAGATAAGATTGATAGAGTTTAGTGACGGGTTTAGAGCATTTGCATATATTAATTGAGAAATAGCCCCAAAACAAATTATTAGAGTTATCTCCATTTGTGAAGTGCACTTACTGCTTCCGCAAAAAAAAACACCCAAGGCCTCCTATTGGGAAATGTTTACTATTGAGAGATATTTCTCAATTAAAAACAAAAAATATCTACATTACATTACAGGTCATTTAGCAGAGCTCTTATCCAGAGCGACTTACAGTGACTAACTACAGGGACAGTCCTCTGGAGCAGCTCAGGGTTAAGAGCCTTGTTCAGGAGCTCAATGGTGGCAGTCTGGTGTTGAACTCATGACCTTCTGGAGTTCTATTTGAAAGCCTGACCACTAGACCACGAGCACCACCACCCAGGGTGGGGTCAAGGCCAGACAGCACTTAACAGATATCTTTGTATTTTTAAGGGTCATATCTTCATAGTTTATGTGAATGTACTATTGTTCAAAAGTTTTTCGGAACATTTGTGCCTTGACTACCACACCGTGTATAATATGGGTTCTGTCAAAAAAACGAAACAAAAAAAAAAGTAGATATTTTGTTAATGGAGAGACAACAGCGTCCCACACGTTCAATACTGGATGCATTCACAGTTTTAAAAAAAGATTAGCCACACTTGAAAAAGTAAATGACATGAATAAAGGATTTTTATTTATTGAGTTAATTGAAATATAACTCAATATGGTCACCCTTCTTACCAATAAAGTCAATTTACATGTTGTTTAATAATTGTGTTTAAAAATATAAATAAAAATAATAAAAACTAAATTGCGAACCCTTAACATATTATGATGGTTCTTTGACTACTGATGCCAGCTGGTACCTACTTGACATGGATACTAATGACATCTGTCCCATTCCACAGCTCATGCCCAAGTCCTACATGAAGATAACAAATATGTCTCAATGGACATGTTACATGTTCAGTCAGTGAAGAAGAGAGTCACTGTGAAATGCCTTGTTCGCCATCCAGCTCTGTTCTCACAAACTCTGATGAACTTTGTCAAAATTGTACAAGACTGTGAGTATAATTAATTTCATTTATGAATATGAATAATTATCTCTGTTTCTCTTGCTCTCCCCCGGCTACAATTTTAGTGACAATAACTTGCCTGTATGAAAGGTCCACCAGCAGAGAAAATAGTAAATAATGGTCCTTGCATTAACCAAAACTTGTTTACTTTAAAGTAATTCTGCAAAAAGTGTGATATTTGAGGAACAGTGAAAGCGTAGCTGTGTCGTGACAAAACAGGGAAAGCACAGAAGAGGAAATTTTCTCATAAGTTACTCCATGACACAGTCTACAGCACCAGACTGTGAAACTTGACCAACCAAAAAGAAGAGCCCTATTTAATTTCCTCTTTTTGTATGTTGCAAATTGTCTGGTTTCCTGTATTCTATTTGAGAAAATAAATAGATGTGTGATTTGCAGAGGGTTTCAAATGTCAGCATGAATTTTCACTTTGATTTCCATGAACGCAATGCTCTTTCTGTTCATTATAAACGCAAACCCCCTCTCTGTCACAGCATCAAAGTCCCGGCTCACAACCATGACCAGTTCACCAACAACCCAGCCCCAAGGGTCAACAGAGGGGCAGAGAACAACCAGCGGCTGGTTCAGACATGGGAAAACCACATTGTATCTTGCAACCAGAGATAAGAATGGGTCTTTATCAGAGAGCTCTGTAAAGTTATCAACCGTTCACCCTAATCAGCTGTTTTCTTCCAACGATTCAAATATGGTCACAGGCTCACATCTCAGCCCTGGTGGTGAGTAAAACTGTTTTCATTAGTATATGATTTTATGTCACATGGACTTTAAGTGACAGAATGTTCCACATCAGATGAGGGGCACAAAATAAAAAGTCCTAAAGAAACATTAGAAATCTTGAAACAGTTATTTTAATGTTACATGGCAGAATAAATGTTACATCAGATTCAAATTGTAAATTATGAGGCCTAAAAGTCTATACATAAAAATATATTTTATATATATATATATATATATATAAAGAAAAGTAACCTCTGCACCATAAAAAATAAGGATGTGGATTAATGAACCTTAAATATGCTTCCCCTATGCTTCACTAATTATTTCTCTGTACAACACGTATAATATAATAAACAAAACTGTCAGCCCGTGCGTGGTATGGAAACTACAGATATCTCAGCTTTCACAATTCATTTAGATCATAACCACCGCCATAGTTGTGATACCACTAGATCTGTTTCCTGTGACGGAGGGCTCAGAGTATAGTGTGAAACCATAGACTGTATAACATGGTGTGAAACTCAGTCATGTTATGTGTTCTGAGGATGGAACAGTGAGGCTCCACTACAATTTGACATTAAAAGTTACACAGAACCTTACAGTTTCCAGCTTCTTAAATAACATTTAATTATTCATGTGCTCGTCTTACACATTTCGGAAATCATTTTCTTTAAAAAAAACAAAAAACTTTTCTGACTTCAATTTTCTTATAAGGCTTATTTATCAAAATGTCTTTATTTCTTGTAGATGACTCAACAACCTCAGAATTATCAGGATCAACCAGGAGGAGGAATGACACCATCAGTAATGCAACAAGCACAACAGGTATGATATATGCAAAACAATTATTGACAAATGTCCGTCTGATTCCACCTAGTGGTAATTCTCAACAATCACAGTTGAGTTGTTCCATTTACAAAACAGGGCGGATTTAGGCTGCAGCAGTTTATTTAAATTTGTGTTGTTTATTTTTCCTCCCTTCTTCAAAATGTCTTAAAGGCTGGACATCTGTCTCTGAGACAACAGAGGAGATCACATCCTATAACCGCACAGAGGCAAACAAAACAGTTGATATTCATACTGTTGCAGTGCAGTGTCTGCATGGTTGAGACTCAGTTGCTCTGGTGTTAAAATGATAATGAGATAACAATCTTGCTTTTACACATAGTAAAAAGTTGTAAAAGTCTTTGAAAGTGATTTCTGAACTAACTACCAGCATTCTGTCAATTCCCAGGAGGCTTAAATGACCCAAATATGCAGACAGGAACTGAAGGAAGCTCATCTATACTGGTCTTCCTGGTTACATGTCTGATCTTCGGTCTTCTGGTGGTTGTCTTTTTCTTTGCCATCAAGCTGAGGAGAGCACACATCATCTGGAAGAGAGGTATCAGACATTCCTATTTTTTTGCATATTATCTTGTATTTACACCACAAAGCAGCAATTATTTTCTTTTTGAAATTGAAAAAAACATATGATAGTTTTTATTGTTACAGAGAATGAGGACTCCGATCCATCAGAGGAGAGCAGCAAATCAAAATCAAGCCAGGAAGAGAGGAACTCCCAAGGACAAAGGCGAAGAGGTAAGCACATGATTCAGCACTTCTTTTAAAGCCTCTTGCCGGGAGAAATATGGACATGTACAGAAAATTATTTGTGCCAGCATGGACTGTAATCCAACTACAAACCCACTTATTCCCATGCCTTGCGGAGACATTGATCATTTACAGAAATGTTGTGCTATGGATTGAACTTTAATGTGATTATTATTGAATGCAACTTTTAGCATTAGGGAATAAATGAAGCTCATCAAGACATGGCTAGGTGGAGAATGTTTGCTGAATATTGGCAGCCTTGGGAAAAAGGCACATGCTTTCTACTCGTCAAACAGGGAATAAACTTAATCCCAGATGTATACATACATGTTTCTGTGTGTGCATATCAATGTGTATAGTATTAGTGTACGTACATGTATTTGTATCTTCTAATTGTCTTATTAGACTACTGCTTAATGTTGTTTCTGAATTCATTTATTCAAACTATTCCATTTTTTTTTCACAGTTTCAGGTGACACATTCAACTCACAATGCAGTTCAAGCAGAAACAGGGCAGTAACATGAATCACTGATTGTAAAATGCTCTCTCTCTCTGTCACAGGGCTCTTCAACACGGCATTCACACAGTACGTCGTTGAAAAACCAACAGTGATAACCTCGGTGATAAACACAGCTGCGATGGCAGCAACAGAGAGTATAAATAAAGAGCAGACTCCTCAACCTCAAACCCCAGGACAGCCTTCAACCAAGTGTGACATAAAGGAGACAGAGCTATAACAATCTGTAAAATACAGTATTTATAAAGCCAGCAATATCAGGAGCAACAGCTTACAGATTAAGCTGATTAGCTTTTTTTACTGCACTTGTAAGAAAGAATGTTTTACACATAAAATAATGTGGTAACTTGTAACTGTAGTACTGTATTCTATTACAGGTCATTTATTAGATGCTCTTATCCAGAGTGACTTACATTGAGCTAACTACAGGGACAGTCCTCCTGGAGCAACTCAGGGTTAAGTGCCTTGCTCAGGAGCTCAATGGTGTTGAATTTATGACCTTCTGGTGTTCTATTTGAAAGCCTGAGTACTAGACCACTAGACTACCACCAGCACTGTACAGTGTAAATGTTGCGTTTACATGTACCAATAAATGATATTTTGCTAAAAAACAATGACATGCTTTATTTGAACATGGATGAGTGATATTGGAAATAGTAGGCTAGTAATGTAATGTAACTTCTCATCTGTACCCAGCATTTTCCTTGCTGATGTACGATCTCTGGTGAACAAAATGGCTGAGCTGCGGCTGCATACAGTCACTCAAAAAAAGGTTTGTTTTCCTCCAGTCTGACCACCCCTCATTGGTAGTTCTCCCCAAGTAAATATTTATCAAACGTGTGAAACCTTCATTTTTTTTATTACAACAATTCTAAATCAGAAGCTGTGAATGAACAAAGAGGTCCTCTTTCTGCATTGCACTTTCAGAACAGGTTCAAACATATACAGACTGTGTGTATATCTATATATGGGGGAGTTAACATCATAAATCCTACTGGTGATATTTGTTGACAATGATTGGTCAGTTTGGTGTCAAGGTGTGTCAACATTATGAGCTGCATATGCATATACACATCTAAGGGTAACTCAGTTTTTAATTTGAATGCTTGTTATGGCATTAATAAAGTCTTAGCTGGATATGCAGCTGCAATGCGACTGGTGCGGCTATTGCTGAGTGTTTGCAGTTATGCCGAAATGTTGCAGTGTGACTTGTCATACTGTTGGAGTGAGATGTTTGCGTTATTTGAACAATGTAATGAAGTATAAATAAAGTGAATTCATTTTCAGTTCGTTTGTTCTGGTGAGACTTGAGAATATGTGCAGAGGTAAATCGGGTTCGTTATTGTGGAGGCTCGTAGAGGGCCTACGGGTTAAACCAGCGGCCTATCATAGGACAAGATTACATCGCCCCTGCTGGCTTTACTTGAGTATTCCTCAATAATTCCTCAATATAATAAGAGTATACGCTGATTCTATTGTGTAATTATACACACAAACACTTCATACGTATATAAAATCTCTCTGAAATGTTCGTTTGCCGCCTAACTACATCGTGTATTATTATTACCAGACAAAGCTATCGTCTTGAGCCATGCGGTGATTAACAGTGATTATGAAATAAAACAGGAAGTAGGCTGGATCGTTTTTACCGTCATCAATGATACTGAGCGTCATTGGTGGACCGTTGAGGAAAGACTCTAAGACTCGACGCCTGATTGGCTGTTTTGCCGGTCATATATAAGGCTCCGTTAACAACCAGTCCTCCCTTTCCCCTCTCTAACCGGCAAGGACAAGTCAGCCTCTCCGCTGTCCATTCCAATACAACACCTAAAGTCAATTTCGGTCCAACAATTCGGTAAGTTATTCCTTGATATAATATGTAATATACGTAGTTTTTAGTTTATTAATATTCCACACACCTCTCCTGGGTTGCGGAAATAGGGTGAGTAACGTTAGCCTTCGCATTTTGCTTACTCACGGTCGGTAACGTTATCGTTGACATACGAAATGTATTTTTTGTTTTTTAATGACTGGTGCTGAGTGTTAACGATATATACTTAACCATGTAGATGATTACAATATGCTTGTAGAGACTGCACTCACGAGCATTAGCAAAGCTAGCGTTAGCTACTTAGCAGAGTTGGGAGGGTGGGGGTGGGGATTCTGAGACATTCGAGAATGTTCTCGAACAAACTGTCAAGCTAGCCGACTTGATCAGACTTCCGGTTGATTTTTTTTTTTTTTTTTTTTTTTTTTTAATTAAATAAATCTCCATTTCAGAGCAAAAGGCGTTGTATCACCATTCTACTTAAATAGTTTGATTTTTATGTTATAGGATAATTCATTTGGTTTATTGCATGCATGTTGAATGAGTTGAGTTACCCATTTTCAATTTCCGGTCTCAACTCTGGGCAATGCCTGGTGATCTTGTCACATGGCCTGGTCTAGCCATGCTAATAGTCTTTGCAGTCTCGTGAGTGCTTGGGTTTATTAACAAAATGAAGTGCTTCTCTAAATGAAGAGTTGTATGAGCGTTTTCTACATTACTTTGTTGTTCTAAAGGATAATTTAAGCCATTAGGTAAATTGTCATTACATTCTTAAGACTTGCAAAAATGTGTGCAGTCCTCAGTTTGATTACTTTAAATTTGTTAACCTTAGTTCTATTGATGTAATGGTCTGTACTTAAACTAACTGCATTTGTCATTAATGGTTTTTGCAGGAAAATCACAACTAAGTTATTTCCTGTATACAGTGCCTTAATATCTCCTTCATATATAAGTTCTAACTGGCATTTGTACTTTCGTATTATGGGCTAAAAAATGGTTTTGGCTAACACGAGCTTGAAACTGTATAGTCGTCCTGTAATAGTTTTTTTGTCTGTAGGAAATATGTCTAAGGGACCAGCAGTTGGTATCGACCTTGGGACCACCTACTCCTGTGTTGGTGTGTTCCAGCATGGCAAAGTTGAAATCATTGCTAATGACCAAGGCAACAGGACCACACCCAGCTATGTGGCCTTCACAGATTCGGAGAGGCTGATCGGAGATGCAGCAAAAAATCAGGTTGCCATGAACCCCACCAACACAGTTTTCGGTAAGTAAGTTTTGGTATTTAATATTGGTGGTCAATTGTCACACTCTTAGTAAAGAACTTGTTCAAAAACAACCATGGTACCTTGAGTAATATTGTAGTAATCTTTAAATGTATAAAGTGGCTTTCCTTTTGACTTTTATTAACAAACTCTTTTGCAGATGCCAAACGACTGATTGGTCGCAGGTTTGACGACACTGTTGTGCAGTCGGATATGAAGCACTGGCCATTTAATGTCATCAATGACAACACTCGCCCCAAGGTTCAAGTTGAGTACAAGGGCGAGTCAAAGTCCTTCTACCCAGAGGAGGTCTCGTCTATGGTTCTAACAAAGATGAAGGAGATTGCAGAAGCCTACCTCGGAAAAGTATGTTGTTTGGCATAGCTCAGGACATGAAATGCCAGCTTTGATTTTAAATTGTCCTAAACTGTGGCTTGCTTTCTTAGACCGTCAACAATGCTGTAATTACGGTGCCCGCCTACTTCAATGACTCCCAGCGCCAGGCCACTAAGGATGCTGGCACAATCTCTGGCCTCAACGTTTTGCGTATAATCAATGAACCAACTGCTGCTGCCATCGCCTATGGGTTGGACAAGAAGGTAGAATGCATGGAACAATTGTACTTGAGTAATGTCTAACATTTGAATGATGTCAAATGAAATTGAGGATGCTCGTTATAATTGAACTTGTTTTTGCTAATTTCAGGTTGGGTCAGAAAGGAACGTTCTCATCTTCGATCTTGGTGGTGGCACCTTTGATGTATCCATCTTGACCATTGAGGATGGTATCTTTGAGGTAAAGTCAACTGCTGGAGATACACATCTTGGTGGAGAAGATTTCGACAACCGCATGGTCAACCACTTTATTGCTGAGTTCAAGCGAAAGTACAAGAAGGATATCAGCGACAATAAAAGAGCCGTCCGTCGTCTGCGCACTGCTTGTGAAAGGGCAAAGCGCACCCTGTCTTCCAGCACCCAGGCCAGCATTGAAATCGACTCTCTGTACGAGGGTGTTGATTTCTACACCTCAATCACCAGGGCTCGTTTTGAAGAGCTCAACGCTGACCTCTTCCGTGGCACCTTGGACCCTGTGGAGAAGTCTCTCCGTGACGCCAAGATGGATAAAGGGCAGATTCATGACATTGTGTTGGTCGGTGGCTCAACCCGTATCCCCAAGATCCAGAAGCTGCTCCAGGATTTCTTTAATGGAAAGGAGCTCAACAAGAGCATCAATCCAGATGAAGCTGTGGCTTACGGAGCTGGTCAGTGTTTTCAGCCAGATGAGATGCAAATCTGTTTATTCCCTTTTTTAAATTGCCTACATTTTGAGAGCAACACAACTCTAGCAGTTGAATGCCAGGGGGCCTTGATTACCTAAACCTGAATTTCTAACTTAAAGTGTCTAAAATGTCTAACTGCTGCTTGTTTTTTCAGCTGTCCAGGCTGCCATCCTGTCTGGTGACAAGTCTGAAAATGTCCAGGACTTGCTACTTCTGGACGTCACCCCTCTGTCCCTGGGTATTGAGACTGCTGGAGGTGTCATGACTGTCTTGATCAAACGAAACACTACCATTCCTACCAAGCAGACTCAAACCTTCACTACCTACTCTGACAACCAGCCTGGTGTGCTCATCCAAGTAAGCTTAGCATCAATTATGAAAGTCTCAATTTCGCAGTCACTATTATTCCTGCCATTCGTAGTTCCCACCAGTAGTTGCAAGATGGCATTGACCTTCCTTGGATGTCTGAGTGAAATGATGTCAGAACTGACTCATAGTTTCCAAATTGTGTCCTTAAACCTATATTCTTCCGACAGGTTTATGAGGGTGAGCGTGCTATGACTAGGGACAACAACCTGCTGGGCAAGTTTGAGCTGACGGGCATCCCTCCTGCCCCTCGTGGTGTTCCCCAGATTGAAGTGACATTTGATATTGATGCCAATGGCATCATGAATGTTTCTGCTGTAGACAAGAGCACCGGCAAGGAAAACAAGATCACCATCACCAATGACAAGGGTGAGTTTAGTTAAACTCTAATGTAATCTCAAATCTACCTGAAACAATTTGACAATTTACAGTTTGCTCCCAGGTCGACTCAGCAAAGAGGACATTGAACGCATGGTCCAGGAAGCTGAGAAGTACAAGGCTGAGGATGACGTTCAACGCGACAAGGTATCTTCTAAGAATGGCCTGGAGTCGTATGCTTTCAACATGAAGTCAACTGTGGAGGATGAAAAGCTTGCTGGCAAGATCAGTGATGACGACAAGCAGAAGATTTTGGACAAGTGCAACGAGGTTATCAGCTGGCTGGATAAGAACCAGGTAAACATTCAATCGTAAAGATTTTCTAAGTTTATTTCCATAATATGAATTCTTTGAAACACTGAAATGTCTTTTGCAGACTGCCGAGAGGGATGAGTACGAACATCAGCAGAAGGAGCTAGAGAAGGTGTGCAACCCCATCATCACCAAGTTGTACCAGAGTGCTGGTGGCATGCCTGGTGGTATGCCAGAAGGCATGCCTGGAGGCTTCCCTGGAGCTGGTGGTGCTGCACCTGGTGGTGGCTCCTCCGGACCTACCATTGAGGAGGTTGACTAATCATTACTCACTTCAGCCGCTACTCCTAAGATGTTTTCTAAGAAAGTAACCCTCTTATAGCCCATTACAACAAGCTAAAGAGTGTAATTTAAAGAAATAAAAACTGGGTTCAGGGATCACACTCGTATTGCATGGTTTATGACACAACTGGGAACAACTTGTAGTTGGCACCATTGAGCTGTCAGGGCACATGTCTGGTAAAGTGTTTTGTATACTGAGATGTCACTGCCTTGACAATAAAAAATAAAATAAATAAATAAATCATAACCCTCAGCCTGACCAATCTTTTTCTTTTACCTCAGCAGAGGCCTTCAACTTAAAGCTGCTTCTCATCGTAGCTTTATGGTAAACGATGGCAGTACTATTTTTGATTAGTAAAATTAGAATGGTGATATAAAATTAAAATTGAATGGTGTTTTTGGACTGAAGTGGAACCCATGTACCTGACTTGCAGGAGTTGGATTGAAATAAATTGCTGTCCCTTGTCCTGAAATTTTCACTTGGTCATATAGTGCCATCTACTGGTTTAAAACCGCAGTAAAAGAGTAACCTACACAGGAATAAAAGTTTTCGCTGGAATGTTAGGAACTTAGTCTGGTTATTGGAGTAGTTGTAAAAGGCTTTCTAAGCAGAAATGCAAAATAACACCTAATGTCAAACACTGTTTTAATTTTTGCATTTTACCTACATACCTTTTTTAAAATTGATGAAGCTCCTATTGAGTAGCAATGGGCTACTGCATTTAATAAAGTACTTGAAGGCTGTCCAGAACCTCAATTCTGTGACTATTCTCTAGCTAAAATATTTTGATTTGACTTGGCAGAATTCTCTTGTCGTCCATTCTATTTTACTGCAAGAGATCCTTTATGGAGGTAAATTTGTTTAAAGTACAGCAGCACCCAGGTAAAAAATGGTTTTGACCTTAACAAATTTCAGGGAACATCCAACTCTTCCAAAAAAAATTTAAAAAAAAACTGCCATCACTAAACCATACATGTTGGTAGGCATGGCTTTGTAATTTGCTATAGTTTACTCCTCCTTCCTTATATACTGTAACATGGTGATCTTGGATTTCTGGGTCAAAATGTCAGAACTGGAATCCTTGTGGCCGATTTGCACTAAATTCTTATACCCGATTGTAAATGCTCTTGCTCAAAGGTTTTGGCCCTCTAATCCCTAGATTATTGGGAGTGACTGGGGATATTTTTTTTAAAATATGAAGTCTATGCATGTCCAATCATCACCCTGAGTGGTTACTGAATTTGTTCTGGACTGTATACTTTGTTAAATGCAACAAAATGTTATGTTTGTTCTGTTAAATGTTATTCCTGTTATATCATTTTATAGCTTTTTCTCATTGAACTACCCATAGGCAGACCAGATCAATATGAAGTTAGTTACATTGCCATTTTCAGAAAGTTGCCCAGTCAAAGGTCAAATACTGTTCATTTTTCCAACAAGTGACAGACAGTTTAAAAAATCACTATGAGACATGGTCCCTCCAAATTGGCACAAAACCAAACTCCTGCCTCATGGACTGCTATAACTGCATTCGTACTGGAAGACTCAACTGGAACCGATTTAATTTATAGTTACACCGATGTGTTTCAGGCTGTGGCGAAATATCTGCCGTGAAAGTATATAGTGAATTCCTATGTGTGGCCTCTTGTAGCCAGTACAAAAAGTCTGATCTTTTATGAGGAGCACTTGAATGCACCATGTATGCGTTGGCGTTTCTATGGTTACATTGTTGTGGAGTACTGACAGGAAAACAGGTGAGTGTCTGAACGAGTTCGCTTCTGTACTCTGAATGTTTAAGTAAAACAGACACATTTCATTGCTATTTGTCACTGTAAACACGATAAATGCAGTAGATATTTTTACGTGGTTTGAACTGAAGTTTCTTATGTTTTTATCCAAACGCTAGCGTCTTTTGGCCAAAATCTTCAATAGCTGCTAAGCTAGCTGCTAATAAATGGCTTTTATTGTAACTTAGCTAGCGTTAGGTTATATCGGTAAACGATGGACATAACGCTACCTAAATATGTTCTACTTTACAAACTTTATACATCAGTTATCGTTTTCTTCTTTAGTTTGAGAGCTTTAAAAATGCACAACTTTCTCTACTTCACTTGGTTTCATTGAGGTGCCCAGGAGTAACTGCAAAACGATGAATGCATTAATTTCGCTTGAATTTTGCCCATTCAAATTGATGTATTAAAATGACATTCCTAATCAGTTTGTAGTTATATTCCCCAAGTCTTTATGGAACGAGAGAAAGTTGCTGTAATGTGTATTTCTTGAAACAATAAGTTTATCAAAGGGAAGCGAGTTCTCTGTACACATCCATGATTCTACCTTTTTAGCAGCAGACATTTTCAAGTCAAATCAAATCAAGTTTATTTATATAGCCCAATATCACAAATTATACATTTGTCTCAGTGGGCTTTACAGCCTGTACAAGGTACGACACCCTCTGTCCTTAGACCCTCACATCGCACAAGGAAAAACTCCCTAAAAGATACCCCACAAATAATTGTGGGGGAAATATGGAAGAAACCTCAGGCAACTGAGGAGGGATCCCTCTCCCAGGACGGACAGACGTGCAATAGGTGACGTGTGTACAGAACAAACAGCATAGTTAAAAATACAGCATGGACAATCTATGCGACAGAAAACATGATACGATGGTATATAAAAAAAAAAAAGAAAGATGGATCCAAGGGGATGTCAAGGCTTCCTGGATCCATCTTCCATTGTGACTTGTCAAACGCAGGTGTAATCATACTAATGATGGCTGCAATCCTAGTGAGTGTGTCACTTCCAGCTTTTTACTGCTCTGGCAAGTCACAATGGTGTATTTTTGCCCTCACTCACAGGGGACATTTTGACATGTCACAATCTAAATAATAAGATTAATGATGGCCCGAATTTCATTAAGGTGTTTCAGTTTCAAGATCCTGGTATTGTGCAAGCCATGGCTTTACTCGAAAAGTTTAATAGAATGGATCCATGGCTAATGTTAAAAACTGCTTTTGTAAAAACTCAAAATCTTCTCTGAAAAGTTTCCAGCATTGCTATTGACTTATTTGTTAAGCATATTCCACGTGGCATTTAGAAACCCGGTTATGTAAAGTAAGTGACTATACCACCAGTATCTCTGGCATGGCTGCAGAATTGAAGCTGAATTGATCTTTGGCTTGTAAAACATCTGAACATTATGCTGTGTATGAAAGGTTAATAAAAAGACTGCCAACTTTCTTACACGTGAGACAATGCTGGCACATGTTAAGTGCTTTGTGTGAGCTTCAGTCATTTCTGACTTTTTCGTGGCATTGTCAGAAAGGGGTCAATGATTTAAAGATATGAAAGTAGGCTACATACAGATTTGCCAGCTGGAATATGTTTTTTTTTGATGTATCATATCTTAGAGCAAGACAGAAATGTACAGTTGAAAGCTGTGAAATACTTCTTCTCATCTGTACAATAAAGCTATCTTTTTTTGTTTGTTGGTTGCAGTGTTTGTTCGTTACATCCCGCTGAATCCTTCACCAATTCAATTTGACAACTACATAGATGATCCGTACTTCATGAAGCAGACATTCCACTTACAACATAAACATGGATAAAGGACTCAAACATGAAAAGATGTCTCATGTGTTGACTGAGCAAGAGAAGCATCCTTCTCCGAGACAAGCAGTTCTGACCAACCAGTGGGAGTCAATGGAGTCGGACACAGAGAGCTTGGCCCAGGAGAGAGTTTACCAGCAGCAGCTACAAATGCGTATTGGCCGCCGTGACCAAAACAAATGCATACTTCCTCAAAAGGAGTATGCTGACAGCTTAAAGCAGGGATATGGAGAGGATGAAGATGCAAATGATGATGAAACTGAAGATCTTCAGGTTTTTGATAATCTTGATGGAGCAGCACACCACTATGCCAAAAGGAACCCCACCCTGTTTCAGACTAAATATTTGGATACACAAATGAATGAGAGAGGAACAAGGTAAGTTACTCAATTTCTGTTTGTTGGGCAAATTGCGACTCATTTGGTGTTGCAATTAAATAATGGTATTCAAAGTAAAAAATCAGGGCATATACACACACCAAGCATCAGTTAGTTGTGGTTAAAGGTGTGTTCTGTTGCACATGAAACTGCATCTAAAATGATATCCAGCTATAATGAACACCCTGAGTACACTTTGATATCACTGCGGCAAAGTTAGAACATCAGTAAAACTAGTATTTAGGCATGTGTTAAAAGACAGGACTGGCAATATTCTATATTTTTCTTATAAACAAACTTCATGAAAAGACCAAAACCAACAAAGTGTTACTACGTCTCTCGATATTTTTTATGCCAGCTCACCTTTTTTGACTACACAGGTTAAACATGGCAGGTTACCAGGGGAAGTGCAGAGGCATTAGACAAAAAAGGTAAACAAATAGGGTGACACATGGGTGTTCAGTCTGGCATATTACATTTACACAGAAACACTGCGATAACATTAAAGGTTCAATGTGTGGTTCTGAACCAGCTGCTCCAAAGAAATAGAGGCAGTCCTTCACCTCTAAATTGGCTCCATACAATCTAAATTCATCAATCATCAGAACCATCAGTAATTAAAAAAACAACTATAGTATGTTAACCTGTTTATATTTTAGTTGTAGTAGATTGTCATATTTATTGTATTCTTATATTGTGTATTGTATTTTACAGCTATATATCTCTCTTCTAGTGTTGATATATTTACTGTGTATTTTTTATACACAGACAGACGGACTGCAGCCTCCTGGCGAGGGTGCGAGTAGTTTTCTCTTTTCTGCATCTTTGGATTTAATCAAAATAAACTATCAAACCTTGCAGGGATCATGATGTGATGTTGACCCCAAGTCTGAGTCAGGCAGCTGGACTTCTTCTCCCTCTGTACTGAGGCAGACTGCAGCTACACTGACTCACTATCACCTCTAGAGGAATAAGTGGTATTACAGGATGGATGGAGCAGCTAGCTGTTAGCATGCTAACTTCAGTAGATATCTCTGCAACACACAGACGTGTTTGACATAACGTCACCACTGTTACCTCTTCACACTCTGTTGATGATGTTAGTTCATTGTTTTAATGTTTTAAGTTTAGATGCTGGCATATCTTACACATTGAACCTTTAAGGATTTAAGGTGGTTAATAAAAATAAATATGAAATCAAAGGAATGCAAGCATAGGCTATATCACATAGTTTATTCATCAACCATTTCTTTTGATTTTGCTTAATGATGCTGTTTTTTAATTAAAAAAAAATTTGTAAATTGATTATTTGACAGTTACCTCTCATCCACTCTGGAAGGCAAGAGCCTGGAAGACGTTCACATCATGCAGAAAAAAAACAATCGTACATAACATGTTTTGGCGTCATGAAGGTTATACAGTATGTCCCATTCATATTGATGCCATTTCAACCCCTTGTAGCATTTACCAGGTGACGTCAGTTAAGTCCCTGAGGGTTCAGGGTTTAAAGCCTTAGGGACACATTGGGATTGGGCCTAACGGTACAGCAGAGAAAAGTGCAGAAGCACAATTACAGGTTCCAATTTAACAACAAATATAACAGACAGAGAAACCTTCCGTATGATTTCTCCTGCTTTGTGATGGATCAATGTAGCCGTTCCCCTGCTAACGCTTGATGAAGCTAACGCCTGGCTGCATTGATCCATCACGAAACGAAGATACAACTGACATGGTATTTCTGTCGGTTACGCTTGTTTTTAAATAAACCTGTAATCATGCGTTTGTCCCTCAAAGCGGACACAAAAATTGTTACAACAATATTCTACCCATTTTGTTCTTCTTTTTGGGGCCAAAACTATGTTTGAATGATACTGTTTTTTTTTTTTTTTATCTCTGGCTGTTTAAAAATAGCCATTATTGAAGGAAAGGAGAGAAGCATCAGTATAACCGGTGATTCCAAACTGTTGAAGGGTAGAGTACATCAGACTTTGATTTACACAGAATACCTGTTGGTTTGGGCCTTTTAATGGGAGTTTGTTGACATAAGAGAAAAAAATATATATCACCAGACTTCTGTTTCAGTAACTATTGAATACAGGTGACTATTAGTTATGCAGTATGGCCAGTAGATGGCAGTCTTTTATGTGAGTGGCACAATTGATAAGGACTAAAAAAAAAAACCTTCAGGCTTTATTTGTTGATTTAAAAAAAAATATATATATATATATATATATGTATATAGAAAATAACCTTTTTGTTGTGTTTTGATCACATGTGTAGCCTTGTCTGTCACAATAATTCTATAAACATGTGGCATTATATCAGCTATTTACCATGATGAGATTTGTTCCCGACCTTGTTCCATTTGCCTATTGAACCGGACTGTCACTTTCACTGTCTGTGACAAATTAATTGAAATTAAGCAGATAATAGTTCTGCTTAGATGGAATACAGCAAGGAGAATGGAAGCAGCAATCAAACCTTTTACTTTTAAACAGTACATGGATGATAAAAGATGAATAGCCCTCATTCATCACTAAACAATGAAGTGGTGTCAGTTATTTAATGAGATGCAGGCTCCAATGGGACATTGTAGTGAGAATGGCCTAATTCAGGTGCTTTCAGAATAACACCTTTCATGTGAAGTAAATTGGATTTTTGTTTTGTTTGGGTGGATCACAATAAGTGGTCACTCGTGGTCCATTAACAGGGATCATTGTTGCTGAAAAGGAGATCTCTCTTTCTCTCTTTTGAAGGAGCAGAGGTAGGCATCTATGGTGAGAACAACACCACATCTGTTTTTGCACTCTTGTCGACTCGTACCGCTGTTTCCACTTCTCTCTCCTGCAGTCACAGAATGATAGTCATTTCCCTCCAAAATAGAAAAGGGGCATTCTCTATTTTTCCATCATTAACCCACGCAGATTGATGTCCACCAAGTGTGGGTCCTCTTCCAAAGTATATTGTTTCAGAGGAAAATGACCATGACATATTCTCACAAAAGGTTCCATTTCATAGCGCCAAGGCAGAGAACACAGTCCCATTCCCATCATCATGTTCTCATAGTCCTCGCTGCCTCCTCAAAGCGGGTAAGCCTTTTCACACATTGCCATTGCATAGTTTACAAACCCAATGGACATTCCTTATTCAAGCAAAAGATTCCTATTTAAGCAACTCCATTCATCTATCTTAACTATATTTTACACCTACTTCACTCGAAAATATTGCAAAAGGATATTTGAGTATAGTCCGTATGGCCAGTTTTTTTTTTTTTTCATTTTTGCATTCAGTGTGTGTCACAATATTTCAATGGCCTTTGTATTTAGGTGTCTGTATCTTGGGCAAGAAATATTAGACTGTGGTGTTTTGCCAGTGTTGGAGGCATCGCGTTCAGCTGCATGTTGTCAATAATGCGTTCTCCAACTTGAGTCATTAGAGAGACATCCCTTACCCTTTTGGCCTCATCGAAGTGAAGGGCCCTACACCTAGGCAACCCTCCCCCTGACGCACAACATAACGGCAGGAGAATTAGGCTCCCCTCGTCCTCCCAGTAAGCACAACAAAGAGGCTCTCTGCTATTTATTTTAATGAGATCTTTTCATCACCATCAGAAAGAGCATTTTAGCCTACAATTTTCAAGCCATTTCATAAGCTGAAAATTGCCGTTTGTGAACCATTCCCCCGCTAGTAGCTCTCAAATACACTCTCATTAGTGAGCCCGGAGGTGAAAACACGAAAATTATCTGTAAATACAGGCACATAATCCCCCTCATCTGTTTCAATTTCAGAAGTCTCTGATAAGGCATAGCTCCCTTTGTTTGAGGACATCATCATTCTAATAATGGTCTAATGCCTCTTGTTCCTTTGACCTCAAAGTAAAGGCCTATGTGAATGTGTAAAACTTCCTTTGGATATGGAAATGTCATTAATAAAGCTGGGTACCAACAATTAAATCATTAAATACTAATGGTATGATTGAGACTATACTATACAGACATATTCTTTGATAATTCCATTTAGTTTTTTATCTCTTATTTGCCTAACTGATTGAGCTCAGCAATAGAGCTATAATGTGTGACGTGAATATTAGTCTCAGGCTAGTTGTATTGAACATACGATCTGTTTTGCTATTGTCTTTAACCTCACAGCCAGCTGCTCACTGATGATGCCTATTCTGACCTACATTATGACCCCAACTGGAGGACCAACCTGAGAGGAGCCGGCCGCTTCAATGAGAGTTCACAGCTTTCCGTTGAGGAATATTACCAAGTCCCTAAAGAGAAATCTAGTCTGTCATGTGGTGACAGACAAGGACTCGTAATAAAAGGAGGATACAGATGCATCGTCAACACAAGTCCAGCTGTTGTGGTGACTCCTCATATGGCTGGCAATGAGTCTGAGCAGCCATACTGCCTGCACCCACAAGATGGTCACATTAGCTCAGTAACATCTCCCGACTGTAACAACCCTGCTTCACAACTACGATCACCAGAGGCTGACCTTTCAAAACCACCCTGCATTTTCACTAAAAATGAAAGTGACAAAAATATACCGAAAGTATTCAGAAAGAAACGTGAAAAAAGCTGTGACAATGCTGGGGAGAATAATAACAGGTCTTCTGAGCTGACCAAGGATAAACATGCTATGTTCATCCCAGAATGTAATGCCTACTACCTGCAGCAACTGAGACGCACACAAGGAGGACCAGCTCAAATACAGCAAATGGGCATATCCAAATTCCCCAAGATTGTATTGAACAAAAAGCTAGAAAGGCTGACAGAGGACATAGTGGAACGCAACAAAATAACCCTGGGGCGCAACACCAACAAATGTGGCTCCTATGTGAGCGTGCATGCACTCAAGCAGGAGATGCCTCATAATGTCTTTAAGGTTTGTATATCATTTAGAGTTTTCTCAACCAATAACGTCTGCTTATGGTAAAAATCACTGAATGAGAATATAATCTTTGATTTTATAAAAAAAAAAGAAAAGAAACCTCAGCTGTGTAATGTTGCTGTTGAAACAGGCTGCAATTACAGACACAGACACCAGGAGCTGCACTAACATTGATAATGTTTCTATGTGTGTGTGTGTGTGTGTGTGTGTGTGTGTGTGTGTGTGTGTGT
>CALSCE010000030.1:1159392-1166892 GCA_943593645.1 Bovichtus variegatus
TGTGTGTGTGTGTGTGTGTGTGTGTGTGTGTGTGTGTGCGTGCGTGCATTTCTTTTTTAAATCCCAATTCAAACTTTGAGTTTTTGGGATTTTTGCCTTGGCCTTGTTTGCTGATGGGGAGATTAACTTTATCTGGCTTCCATGAATGACCTTTTTTTTTTTCTTCTTTTTTCATTGTTTGTCTTTGGAAATTAACAAAGCAGATTTTATTTGTAGTTATGAATGACAGCTATTGGCAATTGGGTGGGGTTTTGTATTTTAGGCAGCAAGTAAGTGAAAGCAAGTGTAGCTTGATTTTAGCAAATGAACGTGATGGTGATGATAGTGCTGTGGCATGATTTGCAATGACTTAATCCATTGAACCCGGGCTACATTCACTAACAGTATGAAGATGTTTTAAACGCAGAGGTCAGTTCTGGGGCTGGTTAGTGCTCATGCACATGTGCTGTTGTGTCTTTATATTTACCAGATATCTGTATTTACTGTGCACTCAGGTGATAAGAAAGGGAGTCAAGTGTCAGTATATTTACTCTGAAAGCTATTCTGATCTTGGAGACACTATTAATGGGCAGTTGCTTGAATGTAGCTTTTTTTCCTGAGCAGAATATAGGCTAAGATTGTTTGCTCCTTTGTTTTTTTCCCCTTCTGCGTGAGCCAAGCTTATGCTCATTTAGTAATATTAATGGTATCTATATGCCTTTCATTGTCATCTCAGGCCACTCTGAGAATATCGTATGCTGTTTGCCCTGACCCAGCCTGTAAAATTAATTTGGCAAAGGAGCATAGCTGTTTTCATCTGCCTTCTTCTCTACCATATGAAAAGGGCCATGTCAGTGCTTATTATGAGTTGATCTGTACAACAAGAACATCAGAGACGCATGGTTACCAATAGGCTCTTAGACATCCCTGCACCTGGCACAGTGGCATAATTGGTCGGGATGGCCTGCATTCCCCATTTGTTGGGCCACAAGACTGTTTGCTGGCTATAATACCCCCAACCATCTGAGCCCCAGCCCTCTACAATGTCTCATATCATCACCATTTACATAGTCAAGAGCCGTTAGCTTTGTGCAATGGTAAACAGAGCCAGAGCCTTTCCCTCTCTGGAACCCTTGTGTTTTGTCATTTCCCTCTGAATTCGCTTATTAGTTTTCCATCGCCCTCTCTCCCCAAAGACGTGTCTTACTTAATGGGGGACATAGGGCACAAAAGAAGGGGCATTCATTTGCATGTAGTCTATTTCCTGTTTCATGATAGGATTAATCTATGTATTGGGTGTGTAACGGCAACATTATTATGTATCAACATAACTGAATAGGATCCAAGAAAAGTCCTTTTTAAACCATATTTTTGACAAAATAAAATAATATCAGATGTAAAAACTGCAGTTCATTGCAGCATTGTGATTACCATGCCTACAAGGACAGTCTGCCCCAAAACAGAATAAATATAAAATTGTATGAACTTGCACAGTTCATACTTGATTTGGTTTCTCAAAAACAAGTAATCCAAGATGACATCTAAATGCCGTCATCATTGGACTTCTCTTTGTCCTGCATTATTGAATAATTATTAAAAAAGAGGCTGAATTAAGTGAGTCAGTTGCAAGTGTTCAAGGTACATTTTGTTTAAATGCACACTGAAATCAAACATTTAATTGAGTCTACAGAGTCACAGCTTCTAGTTAGTTATCAAACTGCATCTTTTGGTTATGTCTCTTGGTCAGAATGGAGTTTGGAGTAGGTCTGTTTATTTTCACACGTGCCAAATTTAATATTCTTCTACCTTCAAAATTAGATTTTTGCAAATGTAACATTAAAGGTCAGAGAAAGAAACAGAAACAACTTTTCATAATTAGATCACCACACATCTTTCATCACAAAGCTTGTTGTGCTTCCTCCCCCCCTTCTTTGTTCGTAGCTCCTTGCAAAAGATAACAAAACTCCATATACAAATCGTATCCGTTTCACAAATCAATAAGAGTCTAGAAAAGTCAGTTGTTACTAGGCCCTTTTTAAAATACCCCATTTGGTCTTTTGAAGAGTGCGCCCATCTGAAGGCAACTGATAATTAGACGTGTTATTAAATGTACACAATTTCCTAATGCAGCAAATGTTTAGCTCAGCCAAGTGGCAGAGTGGCAGGAGCAATGATTGGATTCATCGGGGCTTGGGCCTCCTTTGATAAAGACAGAAGTAGCAGATCAATCTTCTGCTATTGCACTCACCCCTTAGAGTCCCTACTCTTCTTGCAGGCCCTCACTTCAAAGCCAGGGCAACATAATGTACAATCTTTTAATAGCTTTAGACCAAAGCTCTGGGGAGCTCTCTGCCACTGTATACCCTGCCTCAGTCTAAACACCTAATCAAGATTACCTGGGCTGGCCACAATAGCAGCTAAATGCAATTCAAGATCCACAGCCCCTTTGATGTCTTCATTGCGAAAAGCAGATGTTTCCCGGGTACAGGAGGTAATACAGCTTGCTGCAATTGCCAGACTTTGTTGTGACATCGTCTCGCAGAGAAGCAATTACGAGCCTCCCAATTTAGTAAAAAAGATATTACACAGCTTACCATGCTCAAAATGCAATACAGGTATGATCATTTGCTCCAACTGATTGGGATGTTTATAATGGGTGACAAAAGGCAATGGCAGGGGGAATGGGTGAAGGTGAGAGGCGCAAAGTGTTTGTGTGCGTGTGCACACTGCTGGACATGCAGTAGTCACAGACACCTGTTCCTGATCTTCAAACACTGCTCTATTCTCATTGATCATCTGTAACGACACCCAAATGTCTAAAAGTATTTCAAAAAGATTCCCCTATTTGGTTGGTGAGTTCCTGTATGGCTCAGTTAATAACCAAAAGCATAAAAATGTACCCGAGAGCTAGAGAAAAAGGACCATACAGCTTGCATATTGAAACAGCATATGGTCTAGGAGGTTTTTCCCCCAGTATAATAGTAGCATCTCAGTATATTAGATGCAATCACAAACACACTTATTTATGGATATGTTACAACTGGATCCACTCATTCTTGTGACCTTCACCTATTCAAGCTCACAGAATTGGTGGCATTCAGCGAAAAAGTCTTCAGCCTGTCAATACCATCGATCCACTCAGATGGTCCTCTGCCACTGAGGGGAGTCCTGAAGTTAACTAAATGATTTTCATTACAGCATTAGCAGAACACATTTCCATGCCTCAAATGGGTACATTAGGAACAACTGAAACAGGAAAATTGATGTAATATGATGTGGTGGAATAAGACAGGCACTGATGCAGTATTGATACCCCTGAGTATGTGTTGCTGTGTAGGTTTTAATGGGCTTTTGCAAAGGCTTTAGTTCCCAGTGTACAGACAAAAGCATTGAAAGAACTTTCAACATTCTTCAGTATCGGCATGTTGCTTTCTCTTTCTGTTCTGTGTAAAGGTGCATGAAAGTCTTACGCAGAAAGTCAAGAGGACAGTTCAGACCCTAAGCTGAAAATACAACAGTGTGTGTGTGTGTGTGTGTGTGTGTGTGTGTGTGTGTGTGTGTGTGTGTGTGTGTGTGTGTGTGTGTGTGTGTGTGTGTGTGTCTGTGTCTGTGTGTGTGTGTGTGTGTGTGTGTGTGTGTGTGTGTGTGTGTGTGTGTGTGTGTGTGTGTGTGTGTGTGTGTGTGTGTGTGTGTGTGTGTGTGTGTGTGTGTCTGTGTGTGTGTCTGTGTGTGTGTGTGTGTGTGTGTGTGCGTGTGTGTGTGTGTGTGTGTGTGTGTGTGTGTGTGTGTGTGTGTGTGTGTGTGTCCACTGCACTGCACTGCATTATTGCACTGGGGCTTGCCAAAGATGATTTAAAAAAGGAGTCTGAGTGAAAAAGGAGAGGATTGGAGAAGCATTATTATTTTGAGCACTTGAGCAGCCACCTTGATGCTGCCAAGCAGATGAGAATAAATATTTTCCCACTGGAATGGGCAAAGCTGATGTTTGCTAAATCAGCGGCATTAGATGCATGAGACACTTGCTCATAGACCTCCTGCTAAATAATTTGGTGAGATCATGCAAAGAAGAGCTCCAGCCCTTCTTTCACTTGGTAAAGAATTCAGTCTTTTATTTAGAGCTCATGTTTATCTGCTGTTGTTTTTTTGGTGTGAATGGGTAGATTTAGACCTGATGCTTTGTGCTCCACACCACCATCTGAAAAAGGCCAAGCTATGCTTTGCATGTTAGCATATCTCACAGAAATGCAGAGGATTTAAAAAAGCGACATTTTACGGCAGCAGTCTTTAAATATGACGATGGCAAAATTATACCCATAGAGTTTGCTTAAAACACCATATTCAAGTTAAGTATAATAGTGACTATATCTGTTATTACATGCCTACTTTCTGCTTGGTATAGAGGTTTTTGTGGAAATATACTATATTTTACCATATGTTTTGGTTTGTGGATTAACACCTCTGCACACTAAAGTCACTAAATCTTTTAAGTCAATCTTGTCTATATCAGTACCCTGTTTTGCTCTGACATTTTACATCAATGAAAAAATGTTATCCTCAAACTGTTAATCCTATTCAGGTCACCCAGATCAGTGAAGAGAAGAAAGCCCAGTGGAAAGAATACCCCAACCACCCTCAACAGCAGCCCCCTGCCCCGGGAGTCAAAGCCGAGTGGGGAGACTGTCTGAGCTCCCATCTCCTTCCGTTAATTCCACAGAGGGGCCAGGATGACATCGTCAATTTAGCATCTCCTCATTGGAGCCCTCCATCTGAAGTTGAACTTGCATTGTCCCCTGGATGTCAACAAACAAATCTAGGAAAGTCTCAGAAAGCGGTAAACGCACATCTTCCTCACCGAAACCTCGAGAGTAGCCCTGAACAATGGCAAAGGTGAACCATTTATACTGTTTTTTTTCTGACCAGATAATAACAGTCATTTAGACAAAATTTTGCAAACGAGTTAAAATAAAATATTAATGTGAAATAATTTCACAAATGACAGCACCGTGGTTTATGTAAAATGAGTCTGATAGACCATATGAGAATTATGAAGAACATGCAATATATAATATAATATAATATGAAAAAATACTTTTTTGTCTAGTAGTCTATTAAAATGGGAGTCCTTAGTATTTATCTACCAATAACTTTGTGTTTCAGGACAACTGCATTAAAGTGGCCATTATCCTGTGAAGGGGAGGACCAGAAGTGTCCAAATGAGGTTGACACGAAGCAATTTACACAAAACCTCCCCAGGACACCGACCACCACTTTGTCCCGGGGCTCGGGCTCCTTCACAGTTCTGTCCTCTATAGGAAAGTCAATTTCAGGAAACGAGCCTGAGTTTAGCTCTGGTGTGAACATAGCCTACCCTATCCATAGGAGCGGCTCTGACTGCTACCTGGTTCAGATGGAGAAACAGAAGCAGCTGAGGGCGAGAGTCACTTACAAGGTTGGTGTGTCTGTGAGCTTCATTTGTGTCCTAAAAGGAGGGGTACTGAATGTTCACAGGTCTTATTGTATGTCTATATGTCTGCCATCTAATCTGTGATGTCACCAGGTTAAAAAAAGTATTTGTTTGAAATGGATGCATTTTTAAACTGTTTGAATAGGGCTCAAGAGCCACGAAACTCACTCAAAACATACTGAATAATTGCGTTGCATTTAGAAAAATAAAAACTCATTGTGCCGTTTCACCTAAGAGAAGTGACACGTGAATTCTTCAATTGAGTGGCATTCCCCTTTAATCCCTGCGTACACGAGAGGTTACTCAAATAAATGCCCCTTTTGAAGTCCCAAATAATCCCCTCAGCTGTCTCCATGCAGGGACAGTTTAATCCAGCAGGAGTGTTCTGGTGACTAAGGGCACAAAACATCAGGTTAATTGTCTAGCTCCACTAAGCTACACTTAATTGCTATAAGATGATGACTATATAAACCACAGAGCTGCAGGCTCTGAAAAACCATTTAAAGATGTGTTAGAGGATAAGGTGATTAGAAGGGAGAGAGTCTGTGAGGCGCAGGGCCACTAAAGATGCCATTTGCATTTAATGATTTGGCTGTTGTTGTTTTTTCCCTTCTCCTTTGAATGCCATTCTGAGATGTGCTGTGCCATGTGTATTCAGATATTTAAACACGGGTGACTGTTGCAAAACATACTTGCTCTACTGGTTCAACTAACCCCAGCATTGGTGCAAACTGACAACAAACAAACAAAATATTGATATTTTGAAACATTTTTTTTGCTGCCATGCTTTCAGTGCTTCACTACAAGGAGATGATGTGATCTCTGTGTGCAGACACTCCCAGCTTCACCTCATAGTAACATCTTTGATCAAGGCTGGCCATGCTCTCAGCAAATGATACACTTCTCACCCAAAATGTCCCCAACAGCAGGGAAATCCAGGCATGAACACAGAAAGATTGATTTTAAGTAGATTGTCATATTTATTGTTACATCAACTAATAATTGAGTAAGGTAGAAGAAAGGCTAGAACGTATGATTAAGTACTTAGAGTTGTATTCATACTTGAGCCTTCACATATTCATCCTGTGGTGCACAACACTCCTCACCCCTTGACCTCCCATCTCTCCCACCATGTTAGCCATCATGTCTGACGAGATTACAGGCTCAATTTGTAAAGCAGTCTTGCTGCAGTGCCTGGGCATGAAAGCAGATGAGCGTGACTTAGGGGTTGGAGAAGGGAAGGGGGCTTGGAAAGAAAGCTACCCTGTTGTGTCCACGGCCAATGGCTAAAGCAAATTGAAATCCTCCTTCCGAAAAGCAGCCAGTAAAATCTGGAATGATTAGCTCCCTTTTATCTGGGGCAGCTTGTGGATTGCACACGCACGCACGCACACACACACACACACCATCACCTGCGCCTGCGAAGGAACGGGTATACAGTACATCTCTTTGTGTCTTTGCCAGAATTATCACTTTAACTTTGGTCTTCCCCCTGGTGCACACAAACTAATGTCAAGTAGTAATAGGTTTCTGGTTTATTTGAAATAAATAGGGTAGTAAGCTTGACCTAGACAGCCACTGTTGTTGAACACCACTTGCAAAGACACAACTTTACCATCACAATCCATAGAAAAAGACAAACATATTGTTTGATTGAGAGGTGATCTCACTGAACTACAGTGTATAAGCAAGGATCTGTGTATAATCACTTTAGTTTAAACATGCAAATAAACAAGACTGCAGTCTACAGCTACACTTGTCTCTGTGGGGCTTTGCTTAGGCTCTGTGCTTTGAGCTAAATGCTAACATCAGCATTGACATGCTCACATTGATA
This sequence comes from Bovichtus variegatus, assembly GCA_943593645.1. Taxonomy (NCBI): domain Eukaryota; kingdom Metazoa; phylum Chordata; class Actinopteri; order Perciformes; family Bovichtidae; genus Bovichtus; species Bovichtus variegatus. Next base: position 1,166,670 of record CALSCE010000030.1, read on the forward strand.
GAGCTAACATGTTGATGTTTACACTAGTGGGTAACCATTATAGTGGTAGCAAATGGTAGCATATTAGCATCCTACCATTTGCTTATTAGCACTAAATACAAAGTACAGCTGAGGCTGATGGGAAATGTTTTGCAGGTATTTGGTCATAAACCAAATAATTTATTACATTTTGACACCAGATGAAATGATCACCCAGTTATTACAATTCATCCTGAGGGGGACA
>CALSCE010000030.1:1270555-1292454 GCA_943593645.1 Bovichtus variegatus
TATATATATATATATATATATATATATATGTATGTATATGTATGTATATATATATTTTAGTAGTTTCCCTTATGCAATATTATTGTATATGCTAATGTCATACTTATAATGGTGTGTATGTACCTGCTCAATAGATAGATAATAAAATGTGTGAAGACTTCTGTCTTCTTGGTGAGGAAGAGGTAAAGGTCACTGGAGACTTATTGCCTTAATGTAATGAAGTGATTGTAGAATGTCAGCGTTGACATTAATCAATCATAGAATCACCAACAGCACTAAGCCCTTTTCATTTTCATTACACCACTTCCAACTATCCCAGACCACTGGCTAATGCCCAATATGTAAAATGAAAGATACAGGTCATTCAAATGTTATTATAGCCACATTAACAACTTGTCTTCTCTCAGCCATTACACCTGAAGACACTGTTTCACCTGCAATAATTCACATGCCCTTTGTTGTGGGTCTTTTTTTTAATTCTTCCTCCATTTCTTTTACAGTGTAGAAAGTCCTGCTCAAATGAAAGATGACACTTTGAAGCTCCCCTTATTTGGTCTCAGTCCTGCGTTTTGTAGCCATATTCTGAGCAGTAACTCCTCCCCAACACAAAACACTCAACCAGCTCATTTTACTAATTGAACCCTTAGATCATTATCAAAGCACTATTTACCTCTGTGCAATATTTTAATTAGATTATAGTCTCTATTTAACCCATCATGGACTCTTTGAAGCTCTGTGTTTTTAGTGTTAAGTCCTCAGATGCGAGGTTGGAAACAAATGACTGAGCCCTTTTTAATTTAATGAGAAACGCTGCCTATCTCTGCATCTTTTTTAGGTCCCACCTACTCATTTTTTCCATTGAAATCCAGTTAATTGAAGGAGTCTTTTGCTGCAATACATGAAGAGGGCCAAATTAGCATCCCTTTTTGCCCATTGGGAAGCCAAGGGAGACATGGATGCTTTGATGTGAGAAGCACGCTTTCAGTAGGCGGCAGGCTTCCTGTAAATGAGCTGATGGCCTTGCTATTAGGTCCAAATGCAGATGCGTCCATGTGTTGCAAAACGCTTAATCTTTTAATTGATCACCTTCTCCATGGCCTGTTCTCCACATAGTTTTTTCCCCACTGACTGAATCACATTTTGAAGATGGCATGGATTGCTTTTGAAAAGGCAGGAAAAGGATGGCAAATTGTGTACGAAGGCCAAGAGCGGATTGTATGTTATTGTGCAAATGCCCAGTCAGAGTTGCAGTTTGTGGTAAAACAATTTAATACATGTAATAAAAGCTGTTTTAAGATTCTGAAATGTGTGTTTGTGTGTGTGTGTGGCTCGCATGTATTCAAATGAATAATTAGTGCAACCCTTCCACCCATGTTATATAATAATTGGACAATAAATACTCTGAGGAAGACTGCTCATTGATTAATCTGCTTCTACAATCTCTCAGCAGCGGTTGTCTGTGGACTAGAGGGCACAAGTTCAAATGTGGCAAAGTGGATTTTATGTTTGTTGATATGTTGAACATCTGTTGAACATGATTATTTAAAGATTATTTCAATTGGTAAATTACTTTATCAGTGAATTAATGAAATAACACTGAAATGGTGCATACACTTTTTTTTAAAGGTTTCTTTTGCATCCACCATATTGATTCGGACACAGGCAATATTGTACTGCTGCACTAAAGTCCAGCTCCAAATTACAAACACAAAAATTCTTTAGAGATTTCACTGACAGTAAAATGCAAAAATGTGCCAATATATTATATTGAATCTTTTTCTTGGATTGATCTTTTGTTTTGTTCCATTTTCCATTTCCATGCTTCCATGAACAATGCTCAGAGCGTTGTCTCTTAACGGCAAAATTAAATGTCTAAAATTATCTTATTTTTGCACAACTGAATTTGGACTACTGCTGATTAAAAAAAGAAATAAAAAATGTATTAAGTTAAAATATAAATAAAAATTAATTTCCCATGGTGCACCGAACACCCAGATTTATGTTGCCACAAGGAATTTAATTAAATGCTTGTATGCCTGGTTTCTTTTTAACCATACAACATTTCCAGCATATTTAATTTCTTGGCATATTAAATTCTCATACATTTAAATGTAATATTGGGATGATATGATGTATTAAAAGTGGTGTTGACCATAGTGACTCAAAATAAATGAAAAGAAACCTTTTCATGAAAGACATGAGGCCACTGGATCTCCGAGCACTTTCTGCAGAACCACATATTTTTCACACATGCCATAAGCAGAGCTGATCCACATAGCGGCACCACTAGAATCCTTTTAATTTATTTTAGTTCTAAATATTTCTTTTGATGGTCACGACATGTGCTGTAGATATTAACATCTGAATCTGCTGATTGGTGTCATGAGGGATTTTCTTGAGAATATCAAAGTACATCCATCAAGCCTTGACTACTGAACGACTGCTATTTATTAAAGATCATTTAACTGTGTGTACGCTGAAACAAATAAACTGAACAACCTGCTGCTTTGTAGTACATTTCATTCGCAACTAAACATAATTTAATTTGAAATATCCTTGTAGGTGTTCAATGTGTAAATGAACTTAGATCAAAGCACAAAGTGAGGAAGCAATACATCGTATTCCCTGCAGTCTGCTGGAAGCATTTCACAGCTATTTGTAATTTCTTGTTGTCTGTCTTTTGCGTTTCTGTTTGTTGGCTTTAGGCTCAGCGGGCTCCATGCCACCAAGCAGGAAACCCATAGAGAACAAGCAGCCTCGCATTGAGCACTGAGCTCCACGCTGTGGAGACAGCTTCCCAGTGAAAGTGTTTACACCAGCCGAGGAACAATCAGCACCATGACAGATCACATGCACACGTGCAGCACTGCATTCCTTATATATTTATGTGGTTCTTATTTATTTTTTTTAGACTTTTCCAAATCATTCTTCCTTAATTGAGGTATGAAAGTGTAAACAACAAAGACAGATGAATTAAAAAAAAAAAAAAAAAAAAAAAAAAGGTTTAAAAGAATAAACGAAGCTGAGAACCGATTCATCATTTATATACTATATATATATATTTACAGACACAAATATAAGTCACTGAAGTGTCTTTGACCAAAACTTGATTTACAAAACTTTCAACAATATGGATAAACGGCAAATAAAATATAAAAAGTAGACTAATTAAAAACAAAAAGATAAAAAAGAGTAGCATGGAAATTTTCGTTTGGGATACAAGTGCAAAAGAATGGGGTTGCATGATGCGTCTATCATACACAGCAAAGAGCTATTCCATTGGGTTATTAATAATCAGTTGTACATATCTTCCGTCTGAAAAAAAATACATAGGTGTGGCATTTCGAAATAAACAAATGTATAGATTTGTTAGTAATATTAGGCTAATAATAATATTAATAATAATGATAATAATAGCGTGACGTAGGCATATTCTATGTTTTGTCAGACATAATAACAAGAAAATGCTCAGTCTATAGAGTAAACGGGACACTTGTTATAAATCAAAGGGGCCACTTTGCATGTTTGAATAAATATTAACATTGTATTGTATAGCCTTTCCCCCAATATTTTTAAAACAGTACCTTAAGTATTGAAGGGCTCAGAAAAGCTGGTGTTATCTACAGTGCATTTACATATTGAAGGTTGCTCCGTATAAAACAACTCTGCAGCCTACTATAGTAGATGATCCGGGGAGCAAATGTCATCCTCGATATCCACATCGTCGTCGTTTTCCTCCAGCATGTACGAGTCGGGCTCCAGTGCGTTTTTCAGCTCCTCCGCGCTCTTGTCGTTCAGTTCGCTCCCGCTGGAGTTCTCCGCGGACCTCTCCAGCTCCCCGGGGGTCTTCCGCTCGTCCTGCACTTTCCTCAGTTGCTTCTTGTGCTTCATCCGCCGGTTCTGAAACCACGTTTTTACCTGTAGGAGGGATGTGAATTACAAAAAAACATCCTGAATATACGCAATTGATCCCTTATTGTAATCTGAAGAAATTCAAAAATGTGTCAATATAAAGCCAAAAATATGTTTTACATTTACTTTTTAGATTGTTTAAATAACGACACAGACATAGGTGGCCTATGGAATAGAGGTTTTATTTACTGCTTAATTGACTTTATATTTAGTAGGCCTACTAGAATTTGAAACATCAGGTATTCCCTGACTGCAGCTATTATCAGATTATACTACATTACTCAGAAATACACAAAACAGCAATTTCAGGTGTGAATAAGACAAATGTATAATTAATATAGAGACTATAGGGTATAGCCTACACTTGGCATATGTTGTCATGCTCTGTTGTATGTTTACTAGCTACATATAAATATCTTAAATATATTATGTATTATATACTATATTATGATTAATATATGTTTGCCGATGTATCACTTGTTTGTTTGTTTGTGTGGTTTGTTGGGTTGCCACTCTTCTTAGAGCTAAAATCGGAGAATAAACAAAGGAACCAGGTTCAGAAACACACACCTCGCTCCCCAACATCCCTGCATCTCCTGCACTAACTGGTACTTTCAGGTGTGCGTGTGTGTGTGTGTGAGTACCTGTGTCTCGGACAGGCTGAGCGCCGTGGCCAGCTCCACTCTCTCCGGTGTGGACAGGTACCGCTGGATTTCAAACCTCTTCTCCAGGCCAGACAGCTGCGAGTCGGAGAAAACCGTCCGGGCCTTCCGGCGTCTGCAGTGCTTCCCCGGTAACTCTGCGTGGTGCTGGAACAAGGCCGGCATCTGCATCCCTGCAAGTGACAGGAATCAGTGTTTAGAAATTCTAACTTTACAAAAACAACAACAGAACAAATAAACAAATTAAATCTGAGAAACTAAGTTCACTATAACACATGTAAGATGCGTTGGGTTAATTAATAATTAAAATATAATAATGGCTGTTATCCACATGGCTTTTTAGTGAATGTAAAAACATAACTTAGTTAATTATTTACTGAATAATCAGAGGCTTTAATAGTTGTATTTTGGAAAAAAGATGGACATCAATTAAGATGTAAATTAATACAAGATAATATCAATTTGACACATTGTATCGCAGTAAAAGAGAACTTAATATTATCCTAAAAAATTATTACTGAATAAACTGCTTATTGTTATTTCTTGAGATGCTCCACCAGACCAGAGTTCAGCCATTCTTTCATTCACGGCTGCATTTTGTAGAATTAATTTTCAACCCGTCTATCACTGCAAATGATGTTATATTCCCATACTCATTAATGAAGGCTAATATAAATCCATATTTTCATACGTGTTGACAATGACTTTCCATTTTAAATAAGCAACTATAGCGTTTATAACTATAGGTAGGCCTAATAGACTCAGTATGTCTAATGTATATCTGACAGAAGTGTTCTGTCACTCAGGCCTCTGCCTCTGCACCTCTGCCTCGCAGGTCCTCACGTGCACGCTTACCAGAAGTGAAGAAGTACTGGTGATGCTCTGGCTTGTGGAGAGGATGGTGCGGATGTGGCGCCAGTATTGGGGTTGGCATCAGTGGGTATCCATACTCCAGGATGGGCATCCGGGAGGCCAGGGAGCTACAGAAAGGCGAGGGAATGACTTCTCTCAGCGGCTTAGGTTTGTGCAATAAGATGTCCTCAATGAAAAACGATGTCGACCTCTGCGTGGGCGCCGCAGACACGTAGTTCATACTCATGATATTAGTTTGGGTTTGTTAATTTCCTGCCTTTAAACCTGCATCAACATATGTCTCTTCTCTTCAGGTCTCCCAGGCTTAAATGCAGCCCTTGTGTGAGATCAGTGAATGGCACTACGTCGAGCATTACACAGATATCAGTGGGAGGGCAGATTTCCAACAAGCATTTATTCAGAGAGAGAGCGGATTGGGGAAATTGATTTACGCATCGGCCAATTAGAGCTCTGGATGGGCGGATGGGAGATGTGAGGGGCCTGTGCTCCGTTCTGATTGGCTGAGACGCGTTCCAAGCTGGCAAAAAAAACAAACAGAGTCCAGAAATGCGGTGCACCTGTGACCGCATCACAGTTCATTTGAATAGCAACTGAAAATCCAACTGAGAGTCACCACTGGCTCGTAACGGTGCTTATGTGGTCGCCTAGTAACCATGCTGTTTCTGCACGATTCGCCAGCAGTTTGACCTCGTGGAAGAATGATTCTTTATTTAGCCTAAATATAGTTTGTAAAATAGCCTACAATTTCCGAACACAATTATTATCAAATGTTAATTATGAATACAAAGGAGATGTCCTTGTTATCTCTTACAGACTCTCATGGACCTGCACTTTGAGTTGCTTATTAAAGTCTTTCATAGAATGTTGTTGTGGTCGCTCGCCATGGTGCTGAAAGATTCTGTTTATTGGTATGGATGTGTGTTAGCTGTTTTACTTTATTGGAAGGAGCATCTCATTTTTATTTCAAGTCAGTAGGCCTGTTGGTGAATATTTTACAGTATCCTATTCCATGTTTGAAACATTTGAATAGCAATATTCCTACAGTCGTTTATAGTTCGACTTTAGCAAATTCAGTGGCGAAAAAGATTAAAGTGACTTTCTCCAGTAGGAAAATATAGCTTCTCCTACACGTGGCTGCTAAAACACATATTTAGGCTATTTGTGTGTATTTCAGCCAGTGTAAAAGGATGTTTTTAACTGAAGGCCTCCCTGGGACATTTCTATAATACCCCTAGAAGATGCATAGAGATGAACGATTTGATGTGACTTTTTGATAATTCCTATCTTTCTATGATGACTTTCTCTGAGACATTCATGCCGACAATGCACTTTGCCACGAAACTTTAAAATGTAGGCTCCTTATCTTGAAAACCTGAACACGCGACCGTGTCTTTTAATTGTCCAGGAAATTCACTCGGGTAACCAGTGCACTCTTACTTCATGTTGGTTTCTGGATGAAGTCATGTAGCCTGTGTCACAGGAGGTTTGTTCTGCTACAGGTCTGTCTAGTAATTCCGCCCAAATTGGCTGTAATTGTCGGTATTAAAATCTGGGAGAGTACAAGTGCCGCTCCTGTGCCCATTTGCGAAAGAAAGCTGCGCTATAATTTGTTGATATGGTGTTGTCATCACATTTCCAATCAGGCTGGTTAATGTGAAAGTGTCTTAATGTAGGCAGAATTCACGCTGCAATGCTATTAGGCAATTAAGGGAGATGTTAGAGCGGAAGTTGTAATCCTTGGGCTGGAGGACAGGATTTCCATTTGATCAGATGGAGGGAGAACAAATTAATTATTGGGAATCAGTTGTGCTGGAAAAGTGCTGCTCTGCTGCATTAGTTTGCACAGGTTTGTGTTAAATGGACGTGCTCAAAATGTAGATTAGCATAGTTGGATGGTTGCAAATCAAACACCTTTTGGGGACGTGGGGTCTGTGAAGACGACTAAAGCTGCTGCAAAATGTGCACAATCTTCTAAAAAGTAATTACACCCTTCCTCTCTAAGATGCATATTGTGTAATGTATGTTTCCTTCAAGTGGTATTAATCGGAAAAGTAATTCAGGAAACAAATTGAATATTTTTTTTGTAATCAAAACTAGGCTACACTAAAATGTTTTTTTATTGTAAGGTGGAAATAGACTAGTAAAGAAAAGCCATTTTAAAGACATGGCCGAAGCAGATGGAGGTAACGCGGCTGCACCTGGCTGTGCGTCAATCCTCCCTTTATGGAGCGCACCAGGATAACAAGTAGCTTTTAGGGGGAAAATTAGAAAGTAAATGAAACAAATGGTGATGAAATCGTCTTAAGGATCCGTTCTCTAGGCGCGGTTAAGCGGCTTTTTTGTGGCCATTTCATTAAGTAAAATGTTGAGCCGGTCAGTGCGTCACTCCTTTAAGTGGCGCGTTTGGATAAGAGGTTTGTAGCAGTGCATCGAGTAATACTTGGCTTATAGTTTTCAAAGCAGCCGTGCTGGTGATAGTGAACAATAAGACAAAGGAATAAAGGGATGTAGAGGAGGTTACTCCACCGAGATGTATTTGGGACTTACATAAAAAATAATACAAATCCATGTTACATACAGTATGTTTAACAAATTAAATGTCCTTCATGGTCCTCTTTATCCCGATAGTATTTCTATATTATAGAAATTGTTTAAGATAGAGCCGTGTGAAAAACATGTTTAAAGCTTACCTAAAACAATGACTTTTTGGCAACTGAATCATGCGTTTTGGTATTTTATAGTTTCAGTATAAGGTATACAAATAAAGAAAATCCTCTAAATAATTATGAATGAATAGGCATAAACGCGTATGTCTGTTGCATTGACCCACAACCGGTTTTTTTTTCTATTTGCCTGTACTTTTCAATAAGACATCAAATTAGACATCATAACAAACCACCATGAAAAAAGAACATTTCAATGAGATGTTGACTGTATATATGTTGATGTGCATACTAATGCAGACTAATTATAATTAATAACGCATTATTATAAAGCTAAGGACGGGGCACTCTAGTTATAGCAGGTAAGTAAATCACGCAGATTTAAAGAGAGTGAATAATATATACACGGTGAAGAGTCATGTTCTCCCAAATCTTTTTTATTGAACTGATTTAAACTTTGATCATTCATGTTGCAAATGTATGCTCTGCACCCGTGTTGATGGGGAGAATCTCTCATGATCATAATCCCTGGTTTATTTCTGGATGATGGTATAATAAGTCTTCTAATGAGAGTTAGTGCTCCTGGGGCATTCATGCATCCGATAGGCACACAAATAGAATATACCTGGAAAGAAAGAGACGGTAGGTCTTTGTTATGCGTCAGGAAAAGTAAATTACATGCATCTTAAAATGACTTATTTTAATTTAAATTTGCTAAACGTTGAACCATTTTGTGTGATTTAATGAATTTGTTGGATATATGAATGCTCATGTGTGGTTTATTGACACAATATGCTTAATTATGTAGGATTTGTGTAATTTTAATTCCACAGCAGTACCAGAAAACTGTGGTGAATTTGCTATTTCGGGCTATGTTCAGTGAACAATTAATTTAATTAAGTTCTTTGTATTGTTAATGAATCTCTAATATGTCCAAAAACACTTGTATTGCATACACAATCTATACAGTTGCCACTTCTCATGATACACGTACTGTTCATTTGTTATCCAATTAATGCATGTCACTGATAAAACAAATACTCAACAAACAAATGGAACACATGTGTATCATAGTCTTGTTGTTTTTCCATCACTTACTTATTAGTTATCAGAGTACAACTTTGCTGACAAAACAGTTTAACATCATGGTTTCATATCATTTGCATCATATGGATGCTGCTTGCCCCTAACCCATCTTCATATTCAGTATATTGAAAAGCCTGCTGAACAGCAGGTAGAGCACAGCATGCTGGAGGATTCAGAGATGAGCACTTACTGCAAGCATCACTTACTGATAATGTCAAATCATTGATTCAGCTGCTTGACTATAGGTTGACCCATGCATGGCTTCACTGTTTGCGCTGGAAGTGAGTCTCTGCATTGTGTAATGTTACATAGTAGTTTTTGCTTTCTTTATTACACACAGTACATGCCGTATGAATACCATGAGCTTTGCATGCAGGTGCTACTTGATGCCTTGACAATGTGTGGGGGTGAATACAATTGTATCTGCTACATTGAATTTTCAAAAGGTACTATATGATATAAAGTAGAAATAATCATAAATCTGTTATGTATTTTGAGCCTGTTTCTTGCCATTACTTCATAAAATATGTTCTTCAAGCAGTGCTCCTCTCTACACCTCACTTGAGTGCAGTAATTGCTTATGGAACTCTCTCAAGGTTATAGCTGGAAAGAAGCGAACATTTAGTAGAAAACGATCACAGCCAAATGTTAGTGAATTTCAAAGTAAACACACCAAGGGTGGAACTTTGACAAATGGAAGAATTTGATGGCTCCGCTGTGAAAGAGGGGAAACCTCATGCAGTTTGGTTTGTCGGGTTGTAAATTTACCTGAAAAAAAGGTGAGCACCACTGACACCCAGCCAATGATGTAGGACCAGGAGAACCTCCAGTTTCCATAGCGTTTCCCATAGTAGTTAATAGTCACACCAGTGTACACTGCCATTGCTAGAAACACTAAAAAGCCTGGGCAGGAAAAAAAAAGAAAAAAAGGTAAAGGTTGAAAGGCTGGCTGCTTATGGAAGCTGTAGTTCAATCAATTAGAAAATCACTGAAAAGATGCTTTTCTTCTTTGGTTAAAGTCAATTCAAATAGAAATTACAACTCAAACCCAACCAACAAAGTACAAAAACAAGACAATAGAGATGAACTTACATGAGATGAAAAACAATATGCCTGCAGCAAAGGTTTTGTCAAACCTGTCGAAGGAGGAGTAATGGATGAAGGCCATAATACCAATGATGATGCCAATGAAACAGGCCAGAAGAGAGAGGATCATGAGGGCGCGGGTGGCGTCGAGGTGGGCTGTGGAGGGTCAGATGTCACTGGTTGGGTCAGTGCAAGTCAACACAGGGGAATTATCTGAGATGTGAGCCAGTTCAGGCCATGTTAACAAGCCAATATGATGAAGAGTGGCAAACGTCTTTGAGAAAAAAATAGACCAAATTGCTAATTTCATCATCGTTAGATGGAAATCCTGAATCTATCAACCAAATCTCTAACAGAAGCAATTGAACACACATCACACTATAATATAGAGTTTAATATAGTTTTTATTTCTATTACTATTTTTGTTTTTACAATCAAGTATAACCATGACCCAAATATGACATAAGTACTACTACTGTAATGATAAATATTGCCCTCATTTTTGTAGTATGTGATATGAAAATGTTCAGTCACTAATTTCTCTAACATTAGACTGAAATCCAGTAAAAAAAGGTGTGTGATAAGAGAGATGTTATCTAACATTATGAAGCTCATACAGTATGTTACTGCTAGTTACTGAAAAATGCAGTTTTGTAATACAACTCATACTTCTCCCATTTCAGTATGACTATATGGAATAGCAAGTTAGCCCAGCTGCACTTCCAAATTCAGATTAGGAATAAAAACACATTGGGGTCCAGATGGCAATATAGTTTGCTTGCATGCTGAATGTTTGACACAGTTACCACCATTGTCATGTAAAAATTAGCTTTACCTCAGCCAATGAAATGATTTATGCTTCTGGAATCTTTCAGAAATGTTTGTAGAGCTAACTGAAAGCAGCTAGCATTTTCCCAGTAATCTACATGAACCGTCCTTGGCAATACTTACCAATGCTGTCGTTGTGTGGGAAGCATTTACCCGGCATACAGTAGCGCCACAGGCCCTGGTGCATGTAGTTGCTGGACTGCCGATACTGCATCCAGTAATCAGTTGCTGTGGAAACGATCAGGAGGATGTTCCCCACGCCTGCACAGAACAAACCTCCACCCATAAAGCTGTACATTCTGCACCTGCAGACACACACATACACATACAGAGGAACATAAGGTCACTTAGCATCAGCGGTCAGTGGCAGAGCCCCCTCCTCTCTCCCACCCACAGACACACACATACTTCAGTGAGAGAGGGTCTAAGTGTCAGTAATTGCGTTGTAATGAACATATTATTTCCAATGGATTGAGCTGCAGGGTCGCCTGTGTGTGTATGCTCCACTTTGTTCTCTAGGAGATCAGTGCCTGAAGATGGACACACCCACCCACCCCACCCCCAGTGCACGCACACACACACACACGCACGCAGACATGCATGCACACACACACACACAAAAATGCACGCACACACAGACACACAGACACACACACACACACACACACACACACACACACACACACACACACAGCCTCTATCGAGTCCAGCGATGCTTTGATACTTGATACATCTATTGCTCATTGTTCCATCTGAATGCAATATCCTGCAGCCGTCCTCTCTTTCACATGGAGAGTTGTCATGGATTTCTTTTAGGGGGAAAAGGATGATAGATAGATATATCTTGTTATGTCTGAAACCTGAACGGGGTGCTCGTTGAAGAGCTCTGTGTATTCATTGAAGAGCTCTGTATTTCCACAGGATCACATTTCCCTCTGAGCAGCCTCTCTGGCAAGATCCAGCAGCTGCCTTAGTCTAACCCTGAGCACTTATTAAATCCAATTGATCCCCACCATGTAAAACACATGAAAATGATCTCAGAATGTCACTGTTATGTTGCATATATAATAGTATAATTATTGTATTAATAATTAGTCAGCCAGCTAGATTTAATACTTTTTTAGGAATTAATGTTCTTCCAAGCCAGGATAACCCCTCCTTGAAAATAAAAATGGTTGTTTCTTTTCTTTCAGAGAGGCCTTGGTTGTGTGGCACTGCCCTCCATGCTGACTGTTTCCTCTCTATTGCATCACTCAACCTTTTCCCCAGAAATTCTTCAACTCTCACTTCAAATGTCTTATATCCCTTTAAAACATCTGACAAAATTGATCCACCAAAATAAAGAAAGAAAAGAATGAAAACTAGAGATGGAGAACTGTAAGCTTTAGTCTTATTCTTTCTTTTTTTAGCCTCTAGAGGAGACTGGGTTTTAATGTCTATTTAGTCACTGCACTGCAGTTACATGGACTCATAGGTTCTGCATATCTGTACCTTTGTACCTAAAAGACAAGTGAGACAAAAACTAGTGTGTACATTTTCTGATACAGCAATGACTAATATTTTCTACATTCCCTGTGGAGCTCTTGGAACTGCAGCTGTGTCTCCACATGGGGAAAAAATAGAACAAATAAATAAAATCCACACAAAAACACAAATAACTAAATGAACACCAAGTTCACCAGTTATTGGACAAAATTCAATATTATCTTACCTTAATCAATCCCTTTTATGAAGATGTTTTTGAAGACAGGGTTACCTGACAAAATACAACAAGATCCTACAATGCCAAGACAGGCAGATTTCCAGCGGGCTAATAGCACTAGTGTTTGACAGGGTGAATAGGGAGAAACTGGGGCTACAACAAACACAGCGTTGAGACAATAGGCCAGGCTGAACATTGGCCAATCAGCTCCCACCAGTTTTGTGTTTTGGGAATCTGCTGAAAAAACAGAAATGGCCAAGCTTGGCAAGCTGAAGTAATACTGATGACTTCATGGTTTTGATTGAAAGTAGAGGACTGAACTGGCTTTAGTGGAGGGCAAGCCAGGCATTAAATCTCTGGTGCTCTGCTTCTGATCTTTTCTAATTCTAAAAGCAAACATTGTCACACCGTTTAAAGTCATATTAAATCTTAATATGCCTATTAAGTTTGAACGTTTTCACTTGCTGAATGCATTAAATAAATTGAGGGCTTTTGCAAATTTGTTACAATGAATTTTTGTTACATTTAGTAGTAAATATCTTTCCACATATTCTGTGTACACAAATCATTAGGTACACGTAATGTTTTCATTAAGTCCACTAATAAAGGTAAAAGCTATTATTTATGATATCTCTGAAATGTACTTCAGTCTTTATGCATCACAAAGGATGATATAAATATAGACAGAATCAGACAAGTTGTAGAAACTATTGACAGGCAGAGCTTTGAGCACAGTGTACCCGAGAGCTCGATATCACACAAGAGGATTTCATTTGACGACAACCGACAACAACGTGTTCTTGTTGCAGTTTATCTTGTGAACATTTTACTGTAATTCCAGTCATAGAAAACATCTCCCAATTTCCAGCAAGACCATTTTGAATAAAAAAAATCCACCATTCATTTCTTGGTTTGACAGTGCCATGGAATACATCTATGTCTTTGACCACCTTCAGGACTTTTTACATAAAAAACGAAATACAAGAGCAATCTGCAAGTGTTAATATGATTAAAGTGCTGACAACAACCCACGCTCAGAGGTCATGTGACTGACCCGGCCTGTCAAGAATGATGGCTATAAAAACTCTGCTTGCTTGGCTATTTTGTCTGTTTGTTTAGGATTGTTGTCCTGCTTGCTGCTTTTACCTAAATTAGGGTAATATGTATAAAAAGAGAAACAGGCCCTATGCTGTTGACAAAACATGAACTGAAAATGACAAAACTCTTAAAGCTGAAAGTTATAGCTATGGTATCAAATCAAATCCAAATCAAACTTTGGCATATGGTTTCAATGACTGCACATTCAAACCAAACAGGTGGGTCAGTTGGAAAGAAATGCATGTCAGTGTTTCTCAATGTTCAGATGATGACTGCTGTGAAATGACTCTGCAGTTTCGTTCAGCACTACTTTGCTGTTTTGGTTCAAACACACCCACCAACCCATTGTGCACCACCTGCCCAGCACCAGTCAAAGCAGCGACTCGCTAGTAAACCAAGGGAAGTGGATATCTGGCACTTTAGCTGCTAAATAACAGCTAAAGTGCCAGATATTTTGCTTGGAGTTGGAAAGGAGATTGAATGTAGGACTTTCATTCATCAGGTTGCCTCAAACATGAATGCTAATGTTTTCTGCTGTATGTGTAAATAGGCGACTGTTTGCTAACACAATTGCCATAACAACAATTTAAGGTGAATATAAATGTTGTATTTTCAGCTTGCTTGCGCTGCCACAAAGTAGCAGAAAAAAAATATTAAGGCAGCTTTAAAAAGGAAAGAGATGGATAATTGTGGATAGTCAACAAACAGTGTGTCTATGGTCAGTTCTGAAGAGGAAGTGTATTTCTTATATACATCAATGATATGCATTTGATATCAAAATAAGCAGCCTTTATTTTATTTTATTTTATTTTATATGCCAATGTTTTTCTTACAGATGAACATGAACATGGGTTAACAACTCTTATTTACGATGTTCTAGATGGGATGGATTTCTAGTTCAAATTCAATAGATTATTCCTTAATGTTAATGATCTTTAAGCCTAATATTAGAACCTTCAGATCATCTTCGCCCCATTCTTTTAGCCAACTTGAATCTGTTTCCAATATTAAGTTCTGAGGCGTAATCATTGATGATCAGCTTAACTGGAAAAAAAATCATCTCTTTTGTGTCCAACAAAGTTGCACAACATATTGGTATTTTCCAGAAAGTAAGACATTTATTTGTCAAGAAAAAACTTTCTGCATCTATATTACTCTTTGATTTAGCATTTAATATCTTACAGCAATACAGTATGGGCAAGCACATATAAAAGCAGTCTCCATTCCATCTTTTATTACCAAAAAAGAATTGTTAGACTGGTCACCAACTCCAGCTGGACAATTCCCTTCCCATTTGATTTCATGGTTTCTTTGTAACTATGTGTCAGATCCACTTTATTACACCAGATCTGTTCATCTTCAATAAACTCTGTTCTACAGAACTAACCATGGCCAGTTTTCAATCAGGTACAGAGAGGCCAAGATATATGAAACAGCTTTTCTGCTTCACTTTGCATTCACTCCTCATTTCTAATAAAAAAGGATCTTGAACAACTTGTAGAATATGTAAATAAGTTATGATACAGTGTATGAAAGCAGCGCAGATATTTTTCAATATAATCTTTGTTTTTATTCCTTTTCCTTTCCTTGGCCTTTTGATCTAGTATTTCTTGTTTGGAAATTGCATTATTTTCTTTCTTTTAGATATTTAAACATCTATGTTATGTCTGTTTGTAAATTGGTGGCAAGCATATACAGCAGTCTTTAATTTTAATATTAGGTTGGTTCCTTATACAAGCCCTCAAGTCTTTTTTTCTTCCCACCTGTGTATTTTTATAATGTTATTGCATACTTCTTCTCTTTTGCTTTGTTTTATCATATGCACAAAAAAAGAACTCAGAACTCAGTGTTTGTGGCAGTTTCCTGTTTTGGTGAGGGGAAGATAATGATATCTTTTAGGTGTTGTCAAGTGTAAACATTACAAGTAGGAAGAATGTGGATATGAGATGCCTGTCGTTGTCAGCTGTAAAGGATGACACTGACAGTTTTTCAATTATTACTTGGAATTGAGACAATTCATTCTCATTCATGTGTTACAGGGCTGTTTAGAGCTGGAATACTTCAAATGTATTGAGATTCCACTTTGAGAATTGGTAGCGCTGAAGGTTAATGGAGCCGGCCGATGTTTGAAGAAGCAGCTCACACCAGTAGATACCGTCGCTGTGCTCTGACCTGATGTTTCCTTCATTCTGACCATCATCCGGCTGTTTCCTACGGTTGTGCCTCTTTCCTATATCCAGCCAGGCCTCCCTTTGCTTTGACACACACACACACACATGCACGCACGCACGCACGCACACACACACACACACACACACACACACGCACACACACACACACATACACACACACACACACACACGCACAAACCCCAAAGATGAAAGGAGTAGAGTAGCTCCATTACCTGCATTACAGCAAGTTGCTCAGACCAATTGACAACAACAAAATGCCCCAGAAAAAGCATTTTTTCTCCCCGAGATTTGAGTGCTGTACTTACATCTAACTTCATTTTTATAGACCACGGGCTATTTTCTTCCATCTGGAGAGTGGCAGCCAGAAGGGCATTTGATATCCTCCCATGCACCATCAAAGTGGACAATATGCCTCTGTGACAGAATAGCAAATCCGTGTTTTCTTGAATCCAAACAGCTTTTCAGAGATTAATTTTGTTATGAAAAGTCTGCATTTATGTAGTGTCATCAGTAGGTAAGGTGCTCATGCAGCACTTGTGAAGGTAATGTGACAGAGTAATTACAAAGAGTGCGTGGCTGGCATGCATGCATTGTTGTGGCAGTCACTAAACTTCTTCACATCTGAAATCCTCGTGCACATGGGCTTGTTCCTGTGCACCTGCTGTCCGAGCAAGATGACCCACACACTCAATTCTTGTCTTCATATAGTAAACTGTTTTATAGTACTGGCTCATTGAGAAACTCATCACTTGGTTTTATAGTTACTGGATTACAAGCTTTACTGGCTGAGGAAATTCTAACGATGAGTGGGTTGTTATTGTGGTTAGCAGCGGAAAAAGTGACATTTCAATGATATCCATGTATATGCATGTTTCCCTAACCCTAAGACGTGGTGGAAAGTAACTTAGTACATTTAGTCAAGTGGAATTTTGAGGTATTTTACTTTAGTATTTCCAATTTATGCTGCTAATATTGTACTTTTATTCCACCACATGTATCTGACTGCTGGTTTACTTTGATTTTACACGAAACATATGATACATTTAAAAATGATGATTTGTTAATAAACCCTGCCAACCCACACAGGTGTGTTCAGTTTATTATGTTATTATCCGAGGAGGAGCTGTACACCCGGTGTAGTAGGAAGACACACAGTAAGTGTCTTCTTCCTACACCGGGTGTACAGCTCCTCCTCGGATGGCAGCTCCGTGCTGGTGATGTGCTGAGCAGTGGTCACCCTCTGTACAGTCTTACGGCTGAGGGCGGTGCAGCTGCCGTACCAGGCCGTGATGCTCTCGATGGTGCACCTGTAGAAGTTGCAGAGTATCCTGGAGTCCATGTTGGGTGGTGGTAGTCTAGTGGTCTAGTGGTCAGGCTTTCAAATTCAAACAGCACCAGAAGTTAGTGAGTTCAACACCAGGCTGCCACCATTGAGCCCCTGAGCAAGGCTCTTAACCCTGAGCTGCTCCAGAGGACTGTCCCTGTAGTTAGTCACTGTAAGTCACTCTGGATAAGAGCTGTAATGTAATGTTGAACCTGTTGAACTGTGAGCAAACTGGAGAGGATCCAGTGAGTCAGGGACGGAGAAGGTGATATAGGTTTTAACTAACCGCTCAAAGCACTTCAGGCCAGGCAGCTGGACGAAATCAGGTAATCAGTCACACAATAAAAGCACGGCGATGACCTGGTTCTGGCTTGTAGTAGGCTGGGTTCGTCCAGAGAGACGGAGACGGGGACGGAGACAGAGACGGAGGCGGAGTCCACGTCAGCACCAGCGGCTGCGGTAGTCGAGGGCGGGAGTGAAGCCTCCTTTAATAAACTGTTCACCCTCCACGAGAACTCTCCCTCTTTTATTCCCTGTGTGAGCGGGTGAGCTCACATCTGGCCCCTGAACAGGGACAATGTCAGAGGGAGAATCCCCACCCAGTCCACTGGGGCAAGCACTCCAGCTCCTCGTCGCGATGCAGGCCACTCTACAGCGGCAGCAGTGCCAGGCTCTCGCGGACATTGCGGCAGCTCAGTGCGAGGACCGTGCTCTCCTGCGGGAGCTGCTGCAGCGACGTGACCTCCGAGGACGACCCAGAGGCATACATGGACATCTTCGAGGACACGGCGGCGGCGTGCGGGTGGCCGAGGGAGGAGTGGGGGGTGCGGCTACTACCCCTGCTGTCCGGGGAAGCGCAGTTGGCGGCCCACAGCCTGCCGGCGTCCTCTCGCCACACGTATGACCAGCTGAGGAAGGCCATCCTGGACTGGCTGGGGAGCACGGCGGAGGGACACCGCCGCCGGTTCAGGGGTCTCTCCTTCGAGGACGCCGGCCGCCCCTTCCCCTACGCGTAGCAGCTCCTAGAAGCAGCGGGGTGCTGGCTTCAGCCAAGGATAAACTCCGCAGAGGACGTCGTAGGGCAGGTGGTACTGGAGCAGTTTGTCGCCGGGTTACCCTCCTCCCCGGCAAATTGGACCAGTGTCACCGGCCCATCAGCCTAGAGGCTGCCGTCGTTCTCGCGGGGGACCACCTTTCTCTTCCCCGGCGGAGCGTGAAGGAGGAAGCCCGGTCACCGAGCGTCCCAGCGAGCCGGCCGACCTCAGCCCCGAGGAGGAGGTTCCCTGTGGGGGCAGCGGCTGCTAGCCCCCTGCACATCCACGCCGCCGGTGCCCCGGCAGCTGCCAATCCCCCTAATACCCCTTCCCTTGTCTCTCCACAGGGCCCAGTCGGCGGGTCTGGTCCTCCGGCACCCAGAGGGGGTCCTCAAATGCCGGGGTAGGATTGCTGGCGGTGCGGGCGGCCCTGGCCACTTCCGGCCACTTCCGGCCACTTCCGGCGTGAGTGCCCACTCATGGAGGTCGGACAGTTGGTGCGGGTTGCGGGACCGCCAGACTCCTCCCCCGGTCCGGAAGGGACATACCGCGTACCGGTAGGTATACGGGGGGGTATACACCAGCGTTATTATCTTCTAGGACGCTCTTTCACCCTCTGGTCGGAGCATGCCCCGCTCCAGTGGCTCCACCGCATGAAGGATACCAATTCTCACAAGGATCACTCGTTGGTATCTGGCATTACAGCCGTTTAACTTCAAGGTGATCCAGAGGCTGGGTAACCGGATGGTTGTGGCTGACTTTCTCTCGCGTTCGGCGGAGGGGGGGGGGGTCAGCTTGCGGCCGGTGGGCTCCCGGCCTGAGTCAGTCGGTGGGGTTATGTGGCAGTGGGGTGTGGTGGCTGAGTCGGCTGCTGGGGATGAGATGGGAGTGACTCAGTTGGAGGCCAAGCAGCTGGACGGAATCAGGTAATCAGTCACACAATAAAAGCACGCCGATGACTTGGTTCTGGCTTGCATTAGGCTGGGTTCGTCCAGAGACAGAGACGGAAACGGAGACAGAGACGGGATGGAGACAGAGACAGATGCGGAGGCGGAGTCCGCGTCAACACCAGCGGCCGTGGTAGTCGAGGGCGGGGAGAACCTGGCACAGAGTGAAGCCTCCTTTAATAAACTGTTTACCCTCCACGAGAACTCTCCCTCTTTTATTCCCTGTGTGAGCGGGTAAGCTCACAGTTTACTTTTGAAATTTTAAGCACAGTTGCTGACAATACTTCTGTACTTTAATTCCAGTAGAATTTAAAATGAAAGACTTTTACTTATGGTATTAAAACAAAGTGAGGGTCTATGTGCACAGAAATAGATGCAATCAAAACATGATGAATTTTATTTTGTATATTAGTAGACTGAAGGAGACAAATGACACACCATAGCTTTCAAGCTGTTGTAGGTTTCATAGGGTTTTTATGTTCATCGTCAAATTCGCAGCTGAAGAAATCCAAAATGCCCTGACATTTATAGTCACATAGTACATGAAAAGCCTGCATTGAACGCTCTTCATCACATGCATGTTTTGTTGATTCTTTTAGTCCATTCCTGGAGTCCTTGAACTTTTCTCTAATTTCTGTTTTTATTTGTTTGTGTTACTTAGTTCTATCTATAGTTTTCAGTATATTTCATGTATCTTTCTGTACATTCAGTTCAATGCCACACTCCATTTCTCTTCAAATGTGGGCCCTGCCAAATATAACCCACTAACAGATCCTCTCCTATCAATCAGAGGCTTCGATCCATCTTCGTGCTAATGGAACAAGTGACTGAGCATCAGATGACCTTTCATTATGGACAAAATGTCCAAATTCTAACAGCAACAAAGCTGTTCAACAGGAAAACAGCCTTTAGATCTTGTAAGAGTAAAGGTGTGAAGGGGATGGAAATGAGCCATAAAGAGTGAAAAGCTAGTAACCTGTTCACAAGGCACAGGGCTGCAAAAAACCTATAATGGCCTCTGAAAGTTATCGACATTAGCGGGCAAAATGCTTCTAAATCTTTACGTTCCAGCCACGCTTTGCCTAAATACTTAAATCAACTCCTCGGAATTGAATTTTCAAGCCTTCAAATGGCTAATTTGTGTAGCAAGTGCTTTCAGCGTTTTCTCAGCAAATGAACGGCAGCTCTAATCATAAGAGCATGTGGATGGCGCTGCCTCTCCACACCCACCCATGAGACAGCTGCGTGAACGAGGAGAGAAACATTTCCACTTAACCACTTAAATGAATATATCAAGAAACTAATTTGCCATTTTAATTGCGTGATTTAGAAGACGCTACTTCACTTGCCCCTCTTCCATCTTGGTTGATTTCCAATGTGAGCGCACATTAGATTGATCTATGAAAGACTGCAGAAATCACAACACTTAAGTCTTTTCATTTTCCCTCCCTAATTAAATAATTGAAATTCCTGTCAGTGTCTGCACTTAAGCCACACACAGGCATTGCAGGCATGCTGTCTTGCTGAATGAATCGTGAAAGGCTTGTTTTTATCTTTTCTTGTTTGTAGCCTGTTCTTTTCTTCGCCCTCTACCTTTTTCGTTTTTGTCTTCCAAGAGCCACATACTCATTCCATCTGTCAAGCCCAGAAATAGATCAGTACATCCATTTTGTTGAGATTTGCCCGTCCCATTAAGTGATTGCTTTCAGAAATGGCAGGGGACATTTCTTCTGATACGTTCCCTGAAACAGCGCTGGCAGACATTAAGGACACATTATTGAGTCCCATTTTCTCCCAGCCACAAGGATATCCATTAGAGTGGCACACAGCCCTAAATTTTTCCATTTTCTCTCTCACCAAACTTGACTTTACACATTATTTCTGCCTCTGTTTTGTAATTTGCAGCCACAAATTATATCAGGAAAAAGCCATCTCGTAGCATGTGTCTCCTCTTCCCAGGGCTATTTGCCAAGACTTGATTCTGAAGTGTAAAAATGGGCCCATCGTTACAGCTAATAATGACTGACAGCAGGCTGCTTTAAAGTCCATACAAGTTGGCCCACACTGGAAACTTTTTGTGTGCGTGTGTGTGTGCGTGTGTGTGTGTCAGACCTGCAGATTTTGCTTTTATTCCTGTGCGCAAACTGTGAAATGCTGTCGTGCTTTCTTACACTTTCTGATACTCTCGTATCAAATGTGGACACAAATATTACTCAAGAAGAGTTTCAGATCCTGGCTTTTAGGCTTTACACTGAATGTAACCTCAGTCAGTGCATTTTTTAATGAACAGTGTTATCTAACCAATTAAATAAGCAATAGCAAAACCATTGAACCTCCAACCTGTTTGTGACTAGTGTTTGAAATACGGATTGAAGATTAGAATTTTTTAATTTTTTTAACTCATCCTATCATTTCCTTTGAATTACTCAAAAGTACTCTTGTATTTATAATATAATATAATATAATATAATATAATATAATATAATATAATA
>CALSCE010000030.1:1301625-1335927 GCA_943593645.1 Bovichtus variegatus
CCATAATCTTCCAGCCCTGCCTCTATCAAAGAGGGCGTATTAGTTCTTGAAACTCACTAAAGGTAAATCATGTCTTATATGAAAGAACTACCTACCTACATTTTGACTACCTCAAATTTGCTTGATACATAGTATGTAATATCTCTAAAGATATATAGAATTCTTATTGGCCAAGCATGAAATCTTTATCAACCTGCTGAAGTGATCTGATTGAAGTGAACACAAAGTTTTGCTCGAAACAAAGAATCAGCTGACGTAGCAAAGTGCAAAAGACAGAATGGAACATCGTGCTTGTGCTACACAACTGGAATTCATCAAATAATTTGGAATTATTGCATATTTATATCTATGTAAATGATGCATTGCCATTTCTCTTGCTCAAAGCATTACTGGAGATGGAGTAGCACAAGGCACACTGTGATCAAAATGTAAACAGAGGGGACTCTCATCCCCACTACACAAATGGATTCAAACAGGTCTTTTGTTTGAACACTAACAAACCTAAATGTAGAAAACATAGGACCTGCATTTAAAATTGTAATGCGGACAAAACAGGAGGAAATAAACAAACTACATTTCCAACAGGCTCGTTCACCGCTATAGAGCGGGAGAAGCAGAACGGATTGATCTGGTGAAAGCTTTGCCATGGCTGCTCCAAAACTCAGCCGACAGGATGGTATGGGTCTATCTGCTGGGATGGCTCCGTACAGCTCCTGGATCAGGGCTCTCGACACAGTCATGGCATATGTGGACTGAGAACTGATGATTATATGACTAAAAGCTGTCAATTTATCAGGAAACTCCTATTCGTCCCTTACTTGCATCAGCTTGATATCTCTTAGTATGATGTCTTCAAAGAGAGTCTCGGAGGGTTTGTACTACATGACATGTCTGCATGCCACATTTGCACACACCAGAGATAGTTCATCTTTAAAAACAATGAAGATTCATTATCCCTAAAGATAAAAGATACAGCTGTGGGATTCTATAAATGACATTCTCTTAATATGTTAAATTAACTTTGCAAATACACCGTCAATTATATCCCAGATGCATTTGTTTTTTCCCATGTTCCAGACATTTGTTCTAGAACAAAACAACTTCATTTTGCTGTCTGTATTTGAGTTTGCACATTTGTCCATACTTGTGCCTACCTGCCTTGGAGTTTCCGTTTTCTCCGTCTGCTGTCAGTGAAAGGTTTGCGGCGGCCGAGTGAGGCAGTGATTTGGCATGTTAGTGAGTGTGTTGGGGCTAATCAGACAGAGGGGCCACTGTAATGGACAGAATCTGGGCAGAATCACAGCTAGACCTGCTGCGGTAGGGAGCGGGTAATACAACTAATTTCTCCACTGTCTCAGCGACCGCACAGACGGAAATGGGGTCAACAAAGGTGCAGGCAGCATCAAATGAACAGCTGTTGCCTTTCTCAGTGTAGAGCTGCCAAAGAGGAGAATCTTAGCAAAGCCCAGCGCCCGCCCCCCACCAGCTTTTTGTGTAAATGCAGAAGAATGTATGTACAAATTAAGGGCAGGACCTACGCATATTACTTTCATTCTTCATCTTTGAAGCCTGCCTATCAGTGATGGTATTCTGTGGGAACACTCAGTGCAGCTGTGTGATGAAATGTGCATAGGGTTACTCATAGATTCCTTTATTGACTGAGGTTTTTGCGTTTGTTATGATGAAGAAACAATTGGCTATTATAAAGATGCCTCTCGTACGGAAATAAGGTGCTCGTGTGTACATTGGAAAGGATGGAGGTAGCTGTATGAAGTGTGGGTCTTTGTCATAAGAAGCTGTGTATATATTAATGCAGATATTAAGGCACAATGGCTAGATGCTCTAAGAGTTTGTTGTCCCATGTCTCTGTGATTGGACCCAATTCTAATCATAAAGAACATATGTATGGTACTTCATTTCATCAGGATGCTGGCAGCCATGTAAAGTATTTTCAATCATGTGAGCTAAAACATATGGACCTCACTACTCAGTAAACTCTGTTCATATGAACATTCTATCATATATTACTCAGTCAACTCTGTATAATAATCATATCTGTTCTAGTGTAGTAGACTAATGTAATCATTGCATTGCTTTAGTTGTTTTGTTGGGTCTATATTTTCAGTTTGCTTTGAGTTGGTGTGACAAATCTGGCATTCTTATTGAATTTCAGATATTGTTCAAGTATGAATTATGATGTAGATAGCATGATGAAATATAGGATGGTGTGACATACTTTTTTAAAATCTGCATAGGAACAATATATAAAACCTGACAGCAATGTGGTGCCAAGATCCAGGCCATGCACAAAATCCTGCATTCACAATGTTATTCACATAAAAGTAAGCCAGTGTTAAAAGTATTAGTAGTTGTACTTATTGTGCAGAATGACCCATGCCAGTGTCAATTTACTGAAGAATTAAACATGCAGTATAGCAAAGTAAAGTAAAGTAAAGCAAAGAAACTACAAATCAAGTTTATTTATATAGCTCAATATCACAAATTATACATTTGTCTTTTTACAGACTGTACAGGATACGACCCCCTCTGTCCCTAGACCTTCGCACAGCACAAGGAAAAACTCCCTAAAAGAAACCTCACAATTAAAGGGGAAACATCTTAGAAACATCAGGGAGAGACTGAGGAGGATCCCTTTCCCAGGACGCACACACTGTAATAGGTGACATGTGTACAGAACAAACAACATAGTTAAAAATACAACATAGACAATCTATGCGACAGAAAACATGATGCGATCGTACAAACAACATCCGTCAGATAAATATATAGTGGACTAAAAGCATAAAGGCTGGTAAAATGGAAATACCAGCTTCTCAAAACTGTTCTTAAGTACAGTTAAATAAACTAAAAGCACATAGCATAGATGCTGTCAGCATAATAGATCCCCAGATAATGTAGTGTATCTTATGGACTGTTCTTCAGTGACTATATTGACTGCATTATTGAGTTTGATCATATTTTCAACACATTTAGAGATACATTTTGTCACATTTTGACAACATTTACATTATCAAGACATCAGTGGGGGAGGAGGTATTCCCATTATTTTACTTTAAGTAGTGGTCCGGTGTTATTCTATATTTTTCTTATTGTCCTGTGAAAAGACCTTTCTGTCTTTGTCTCTCCGTCCCAAGACCACTGGTTCCTACTGAATACATCTTTAACCGTGATCCTACCAACTGTCCCCGCAGACCCCAGAGCTATACTTTTTGCCATCTCACAGATACTTTATTCTACCATTCCAATTTTTCATGACTTTTTCAATCAATCACTTGGTTCCTCATGACTTCATATATTGGATTTGGTTTCTGTTTTAATTAGTGCTTTTAAAAAATATATAAGGGCACCCTGGGTCCTAATTAAAAGTGTGACACCCTATCAGGGCGTCAGGGGAGCTCTGTCAGTCATTTTGAAGGACACAGACACAGATGAAGCGCATACACAGATTTCCTCGTGCTCTGTCAATTTTCGTTTCATACAATATGCAAACGTACTGTAACTTTCCTAAAACAATAATACCCTGTTTTTTGTTTTCTTCAGATGACGTTAATAACATAACAGTACTGTATATAGTAAAAACTAATAAAGAGAATCCTAGGCACCAAGAAATATACATAAGAAATATTAATTATAAAGCAGTTGCTAGTCAACTAAAACAAGAACACCTGAAATAGGATGAAATATAAAATGACATTTTGCACTAAGGATAAAAGCTATATAAGCTATAGATTGTGTCACATGTTATTCCTTGTTGCAGGAGCAGAATACAGAAAAACAGCCAGCACCGGCAACGTAATCCCTCATTGTTTGTGTATTTTTATGTGATGTGTTGACAATAAGACACATATAGAATATCACCAGATTTCACCTGTAAGTAAGCATTAGCACACTTTAAAAATACTCCCATTAGAGGAAAATACCTGCATTTCACATAAGTAAAAGTACATTGATGGATTAGTACATCTTTTGATTATTATCGATGGTAGGCCTACATGTAAGTAGCATTTTAATATCATAGTTGGTAAATGTGGAGCCTAGTATTTGATGAGATTTGAGATTGCATTTTGGCCAATGTGTTCTGCGTCTTTAGCACCCCACACGGGTCGTTTACAAACCAGCCAACCTGTTTATGCATCCAAATCCTGCTCAAACTAAATAATCAATACTACTCGCACTACAACCAGAACGCTTCTGATACCAAAATCCTGTGCAGCTACATACAGATTCTGCATTTCTATGCAGATATCTATGTATAGAGATGAACTGTTGGGCAGTGTAATCCAATGCATCATTTAGAAACAGATTATATTATTTGCATGTGACATCTTAATCTGCAAAAATAAGTAATAACTATAGCTGTCAAATAAATATAGTGAAGTGACAAGTACAATATTTACCTCTCAGATGCATTTAAGTTGAAGTACAAAGAAGGCAAAATGGAAATCAGTAAATTACAAACTATGTCAAATATTCGCTCTAGACTAGGACAATAGCTTGTGTATCCTGAAACAATGTGTACACATGTACACACTTGGTATCTATGCACTGTCCCTGTTGTGTATCCACTGTGTGATGAACCAGCTAAGAGGTGTGTACACTGAGCAGACAGATGGCAGCTGCTCCAGCAGTTATGATGAAAACACCTTTGCGGGTGTTTGGGTGGCTGGTAGATAAGGAGCCTTTGGAGAGGTATGAATCACTTCAAATGATTTGCTGCTCACACAACAAAACACAGCCACCAAATGTATAGTGTACCCAGGAGCTGAACAGATCCTGGCCTCGGTTAGTCTCAGGAAGATAAAAGAAATCTCCTTTCATAAATCACTAGTTGGTGATTTAGACAGAATAAGAAGAAACCAAAAGGGACAACAATGCATTGTTGCCTATCAGAACATTGTACAAGTGGTGAACACTGTGGCTAAATGTTATAGCTAATATAAGGTACAGTTCTGCAACTCAAGAACGCAGAGTTTCATATCTTCTAATGTGTGTTTGGGTAGCAATCTTTGGAGTTTTAAGAATATTGTAAACTCTTTGTAACTATTATGTTCCTGTAGACTGCTGAGAGCTAGTTATCACTACTGCAGCAGATCACTGCTCTTATTACTGATATTGATTAATTGACTGGTGATGTTGATGCAATTTTGGCCACGACCCGCTAGAGATTTAGTTCTGAGGTTAAATGTGTTAACATTTAGATAAATGCCATCTTGCTTATATAAAAGTCTGACAACAAAAAATATTGGGCCCAAAACCCGGCCCGGAGAACCTAATGTCGTTTTTACGATGTTAATGTTGATGTCTAGTCGAAAACTGGGTGATTTTTGATAAACTGTTTTCCATAAATGCGGTTATAACATCAACATGTAACAAAACACAAATTTATTTTATCATTTTGATAATTTGTTCAGTTGTAGGTAGAAAGAAAGACAATTTGAAAGATATTGATTGGTGTGAAGTGGTCTGTAAAATGTATGTGGTCTATGCAAAGACATAATTTCAACGCATATAATGTTCTACATAGGCTGTGCGCTGACGACAATAAGCTTCTAGGACATCATATTAGCAGCAGTTTTATCCCTCAATGTAAAATAAGAAAGTGTGCTTATGCTGTCACGCACATGCACAGGTACTTGGGCTGTGCAGTTCCACTACTCTGAAGGGAGCTACAGGCACACATCTTTGATGTTCTGTGTAACTGCAATTACAGACATTTCTCAAAGATATGTCAAACCCTTGATGGACATTCACCCGTTCCTGATGATAACATTTCTTTTTATACTTGTTTCATTTACAGGTGTCCACCATTTGGCAGACCATATGAAACAGGCTCCTGGGAGGTACAGTGGGGATGACAAAAACATTTAAAGAACCAAAGGGAAATCTTGTTAATGCATTGTTTTATTTCAATAATATTGTTGTAATATTGTTATTTTGTTATTTATTTTCTTTGCAACAATCATGTTTTTTTCTATTTCATTGTATTTAAAGAACATTGTTCATGTTATATTTATATTGTTGCTTAATATATACAAATGTATTGTCACCTGTGGCACTTGGCTTTCTTTGTCCTTTAAGTGGAAACTGTTAATTTGTTAAATGACTATGTATGTAAATTAATACTTTTAGAATTAATTTTTATACTTAGCATTTTTAAAAAGGGTTATGGTGAAAAGACTGATTCAAAAGTGAAAGTTTTCGATTATTGAAAGACCTTGATAAAACATTCATGTTCAGACCATATTTTTTACTGGTAATTGCAATACTGGCTTTCTATTGAGAAATGTGGATGTGGTTTCTTCGTTAGGCTCCAAGATGACAATATGCTATTATTAGCAGAATGTAGAGGATGAAAATCTTAACTTTTGCAAATCCTGGTGAAATATAGTCTAAATTTGGACCAAAAATCACATCACTATCACAAATCTTGAAGAAATACTCGATGAAAAACATTTGACTTTTGAACCAATTTTGAAAGTCTTTTCATCGGTGACCATAGTCATGTTTTAAATGTCTTTTCAACAGAGAAATGCTCACTGGGTCCTCTTTTGCTGATTGAAACAAAAATTATGGCTAATCCACTTATTAATTTCAGCTAAAAAGTCGACTTGCTGTCAGGTGACAGATGACGAACGCGACCCTAATACTTCGTCATAGTTGGCAGACAAGAATGTTGGTTTAGCGGCTGTATTAGAGCAGCTTTGACTGTTTACTCCAGCAGCAGCCTGCACTGCTTTGCATCTGTCCAAGCGATGTCATTGCTTCTTCTCCATTCCATTTTATGGCAATTTGCAACTGTTGTTTGTGATGTTGCATACTCCCATCTACTTTAACAGAGGCGTTGTTGCGCCTTAGATTCGAGTGTAATTCTAGCGTTTTTTATAGGGGGTCAAATTTAATTGTTTTGAATACTGATGTGCCCCCTTCGTCCTACCCAAAACCTACCCCTATGCCTGGATACCACACATCAAGCCATTAAACTGTCATAGTAACAGGCAGCTGAGCCAGAAAGAGAGAGGGAGCAGGAGGGAAAGACATGCACATGCTATCTACGGCTGAGATGCAGTAAATCTTCCCCATCAGGAGAAGTAATGGATTAAAGGCCGCTGTGGCTCTGCAGTTTGCCATTCAATGTTCTTTCGCTCTCCTCCGACCCGAGCCCCCTCCCTCCCCTGTTGCCTTCCCGCTGGAAGAAGTTGATTTGCCATCAATTGCCATCTTGGCTGGCACCATTAATGCACACCCACAAAAGGATGACACATCGCATTATCACCTCACTCCCTTTCAAATTAGAGCTGAGCGATGCCTCAGCGCAGCTTGTGACTGGTTAACACTATCAGCTATTTGTAGGGATTGTTCCCTAATACGCAGTGTCTAAAGATTTCATCAGGCATTTGATGACGGAAATAAACCACTGCCCACAGGGAAATTGAACTGATTAATGGAATTATGCGTTGGAGGGGAGTCGATACAGGCAGCAGACACTCACACGGGGATGAGCAGAGCTGTCTGTCATAGACCAGACTGGAGAGGCTTGGCCAGCAACACACTCACCTCGAGCAGGGCCGGAGTTTTGTTTGTCCATGAGAAAGGGATTAAAACCTGTGCTGCTAACTGTGGCTGTGTGTCTCCATTCTAAATGTCCAGGAGTCGACGATACAGGTCCTGTTGGATACAGATCATTTTATGTCATCCACCTTACAGCACTATAAATCTTACCATGTTGGGTAGGAACGGCTCTGAAATGCCACTTCTTCTGCTTTGTGCTCTTATTCCGAGACAGTTTTGCGCCCTCACTCAGACCAGCCCTCCCTCAACATTGTGAAGTGCTCTCTTAGTCCAGCCTAATGCACATCTACCCCGACAAAATGTAGACGACCCCCTTCCACCACCATAGCCCAGTCTGTCTCTGCTTCACATTACCAAATCTTTTTGCATGAATAGTTTCGAGCTCACTAGGAGGATGCAGATAGGTTGCTATGGTCCTGTGACAATCAGCCACAGGGAAGAAGCAGTGGCCCTATTAAAGCTATTCACCTTCACTCCCTCCTACAATATCTACTACTTGACTGAAAATATATTTTTTCTGGAAACACTTTTATCATCAGCTCAGGCATTTTATGTGAGCTATAACAATAATGGAGACTTCTTTTATTCCTACACATCTTACCATAATCAGAATCTTTACGAAGGTACGCACACTTAGCCAGTTGACAGGTATAAAATTGCTAGAAAAAAAAAAAAAGAAAAGTGGTATGATCAACATTCCCACATGGACTAACAAAACATATTTTATATTTTGTGATCTTTAAAAAGTGTTTGTGTTGTTTTAAAGAGTAGTTTTAAGTTAAATATTAAAGTCAAGGGAAGTAAACTGTTCTTGTAGTCCTCACAGAGCCTTTGTTTGTGGCAACCTCAAGGCCTTCCGGAAAGAATTAGACATAATCTGCTGTAACAATTACCTATATTTCATTATTCTTAGCAAATTTTAAAACCAGAAAGTTCCTTCTTGTTGTGTGTACAGAGCTGACTGAGGCATTAACTTTGTAATACTCTTACTGAATTACTATTCACATCTTTGTTATGTCTCAATCTGTCCTCTCTGACAAATTCTAATTTATAATCTTCTGATTGTTTCTTTTTTAATAGCTCAGATTACTGTTTCTTCAGTCAATTGAAAAGTTTATTTTATGTTTATGTAAATTAAAAAAATCTGCAACAAATGTAATATCCTCACATTTTTTTTACTTTTTAGACAGTGCATACAAGATGAAAGTCAGACTGCCTTGTTTTTAACCCATCATTGCACAGTAAACTGAGATGAATTATCTCCTTCCTGATAGATGTGGCACATGCATGGGTATGCATGGGTCTTCTAAACCAAGTTAAAGTACTTCAGAGGAGATGTTCAGTCCTGGTGATATGTCCATGCTGATCATAATGATGATTAGAGGGACTGTCAATGCTTAAAATGCCAGTTTTAATCTTCCCATTACTACAAAACAGTGAAGAAAATGCTGTAAATTGACTGCACTTATAAAGGGCTTTTCTAGTTTTTGCAACCACTCATTCATTTGTAGAGGCTTCCTCTACTTGGACATGTTGACTACGGAGGCTGGGGATGGAACCACCTACCTTCTAATTGATGGACAGACGCTTACTGATGAGCCGTAGATGGCAGGCATTGACTGTCCTCTGTGACCGTAATAATTCAAATGTCTGACATATTCGGAGGTTACTTGATCTGTGATTTGACTGATAATATGTGTATTGTCTGATAATAGTGTTGTTCTGAGAAAAAAGCATTTATGTGTAAAACATGTATGTCTTTAGGGAGAACACACAGAATGATCACTGGCAGACCTAGTTCAAAGGGATTAAACCAAGGGATATGTTTTTGAGTGCCTTGTGCAAACTTGCTCTATCCATCTTCAAAGCTTTAGCAGGAGTGCCCTCTGGTGCATATTCAGTGAAACTGGAACAACAATCCAAATTCACTGAACTGCTGAAATGGAGTTCAGCTGTTCAGTTCAAAATTCCCACAACGAAAAAAAACTAATCAAACATATTCAATATTAATCCAGGTGAATATCTAACCCACCTGCTCTTTCATATTCCCACAGGGTTTTCTATCTATTTTTGATGTGAAAAGCCCATAATGAAAACAAATGGCAGCGTAGGAAAGGTAATAGTTATCTTTCAATATGGATAGAAGGCATCTTTTTTGTTTCATTAGTTGTTACATTTGAATTATTAATTACATTGGAAGATCTAAGTCACTAAATTTTACGGATAATTGTTGAAGTGTTATTACATGTTACATTAATGTTATTATTTCTAAAAGTGTTTGTATTTCAGGATCATCAGATGAAGCAAAAAAGACAATAAAGAGCTAGATAACATTGTTCCAAACGCTTGTTCCAAACAATGGCCCACAAAATGATGAATATTAAAATGTACTTTTCTAAGATACATGGAGTATGTCAGTCAACAATGGACATATTTCCCAAATCTGTTCCACGGTCATTAGCAAAGAGGACCTCATGAACATGGAAATGGTTCAGGATATCAGACATGCTTTAGGACCTAATGTGGCATTGTTAAAAGTTACAAATCAGTTTCAGTATTCTATCTAACCACCTTTTACTGCCATGGAAGAAATCTATCCATCTCTTTTTATTCGGGAGCTTAATTCTTTCTAAATACTCTTCTAGGGTACCCAAAAGTGCAGATGCCATTTTATTGTCAAAAGAAGTGCCTCGTCCTATTTTAAAGTTCCCACATCATTGTACATAGTTGTATGACTGTCCAGCAGTTAAGCAATTCTTACAGAAGCCATGTCATTAAATATGTCTTTTACTGCAGAAAGAGTATGAAAAATGAATAAGACATATTTAAAAGCATCATTGAGGGATTGCAAGATTAATATTGCAGAGGATCTATTTCACTGCAGGACAGTTTATTATTGTTAACAGCTGGTCATTCTGAATACAGGTCATGCATGAAACTGTTAACCCATGTTATTTTGTCACTTTAGGGGAGTGAAAGTGCCATTTAACATTATAATAGGGACAATTAGACGTCCTTGTGGAATACAGGTCATACACAAAAGAAGAACACTGTTTGTTATTACTGTTACAACACTGCTGGTGCATTCAGTCATACACCTTTAGTTTGGACTCGATTCTTGAAAGACCATAATGTGTTTTTTTTTGTAAATGTATCTTAAATGCGATGTCTGTCCTTCAAAGGCAGTATGGGGTCTTGTTGTGCTTCACCACTATCACTGATCATGTTCCAGTTCTTCTTCTGCTGTATAAAACACATCACTTCCTGGGAGTTTCCTCTGGAACATGCTGCACACTATCCAACCTGTTAATAGACTCTATCTTGATTACTGTCAATCAATCTGATAAAATGTTATCACTTTAAAAAGCAAAAGTTCACATTTCTACCAACTGTAACAACATGGAGAATCCACAAATGCGTGTTTGAAAACAAATAGGTGGCCAATTAGGCAACCTGTTTAAAAGCAGAGGGATAAGATATCCATGGAGTGCCTCTCCTTCAAATCCCCTTAGTCAAGGCTTCTCTGCAGTGATCTGCTCTGCTGCAGATCCGGCTAAGACGGGATTCTATCGTTTCTGTCTGGAAACAACATGACAAAACACACACTCTCATGAAACTTTCAGTTCATCTTGTCATCACAATGGTCATTTGATGTGGAGGAAGGGCATCCATAGGAAGATGTGTCATGTCAATCCTCTGATGTGGAATCAATGCTAAAAACCTTTGAGTAGAGCAGACAGGGGCATTATGGGAGTCGTTGGCAGGTTCTCTGAACGGGGATAAAGTGACTACGAGTTAATCACTTCATATTTCTTCCTCCAGGTTTCATTCGTCATCCTGTGATGACTTGCTGCTGGCAGCCACAGAGGCATCAGATCTGAAAGTGATGGGAGTCAAACAGGCTTAGCTTTTGGCTTGAAATGGTTTTGGGTAACAATGCAAAAAAGCAGACACCCTGAACCCCCGGAGACGGTGTTTTTAAGCTTCCGGTAGTTGGTTCCTCAAATACATTAAATAAATCCCTTTTCCACTGGCAAGTCGATAATGAGATTACACACAGAGGCTGTGTGGAAAGTGGGCCGAGGAGAACAGCAGGGCTGAGTCAGGCAGCAGAGATGAGAGATGGAGGATAGTATAAATAAGGAGAGGGTGGAGGAAGGGGCAGGGTGCAGAAATAAACTGAAACATTTACATAATGCTGCTTTGGTACAATGAAATAGCAAAAGAAGAACTTTAACAGAGCTTTCTCACTGCAGACATTTTGAATTGTCAAATGCAGGTATGACTCATGACCGCATTGCTTCATTGCATTGCAATCATTGCTGGAATGGAGCCATCCTGAATGTTATTACACTAGTTCTACCTGTGCTTTTTCTGCTATGACACATCAAAATGCTATGAAAAAGGTCTGTGAATCGGATTCATTTGTAAACAATAAAGAACCAAGACTGCACTGATGCTAGCAACGATATCCAAACTCAAGTTAGCAAGACATGGTGATAAAGGAAAATGACACGTTAAGTACAAGTATCACTGATCTATGTGATCAGGACTCCTTAGCTCTGGAACTCTATCTTCTTTTAAAACAACTTTCATGTAACAGGTCATTTTTTTTTTTTTTTTAGCAGATGCTCTTATTCAGAGCGACTTACAGTGAACTAACTATTGTATGTATTTCCTTATTATCAGTATGTAAAAGCCTTATTATGACTTTTCTATTGCTAATTGTATTGAAAGAACACTTAGACATAGTTCAGAAATGTGTTTATTCCCTTTCTTGCCAAAACGTACATGAGGAGATCGATGTGTCATGAGATTGATATGGTAATTATGAAGCCAAGAGCCAGCAGCTAATTAGCCTAGCTTAGCACAGGTATTTGAAACAGGGGGAAAGAAGCTAGCCAGGCTTTGTCCTAAACTAACAACATCTGCTTATCTGCACCTCGGATATAATTTTACTATCACCCTGGACTCCAGTACCACCATTATGAATCTGGGAATGATCTTTGATCAGGATATGTCCTTTAGTTTTCACATGAAAGAAACTTCAAGGACTGCCTTCTTTCATCTACATAACATTGCAAAAATAAGGCACATCCTGTCTCAAAACTATGGAGAAAAACTAGTCTATGCATGTGGCAGCGGGGTGTGGAGGCTGGGTTGGCTGCTGGGGAGGAGATGGGAGTGGCTCAGCTGGAGGCCAGGCAGCTGGACGGAATCAGGTAATCAGTCGCACAATAAAAGCACGCCGATGACCTGGTTCTGGCTTGCAGTAGGCTGGGTTCATGCCGGAGAGACGGAGACCAGCGGAGACCCGCGGAGACAAGCGGAGACCAGCGGAGACCAGCGGAGACCCACGGAGACAAGCGGAGGCAAGCGGAGACCAAGTCCCGTCGGCGAGGGAGCCGGAGACAGCAGCAGCAGAGCGCCTTAAATAAACGTTTTAGTCTCTCTCTCGGTCAAGTGTCCCTCTCCTCTCCCTGTGTGAGCGAGTGAGGTTCACATATTGGTGCCTGTACAGGGACTATGTCAGAGGGAGAATTGCCGCAGAGTCCGCTGGGGCAGGCACTCCAGCTCCTCGCTGCGATGCAGGAGGGCACGGCCGCCCTACAGCGGCAGCAGAGCCAGGCTCTCACAGAGATCGTGGTGGCTCAGCGCGAGGACCGTGCTCTCCTGCGGGAGCTGCTGCAGCGACCGGCCACTCGGGAGGGGGAGCTGGCTACAAGCCCCGCCCGACCGCCGCACGTCGCCATGCTGAGGATGACCGCCGAGGATGACCCGGAGGCATACCTGGACATCTTCGAGGGCACGGCGGCGGCGTGCGGGTGGCCGAGGGAGGAGTGGGGGTTGCGGCTGCTACCCCTGCTGTCTGGGGGGGCACAGCTGGCGGCCCACAGTCTGCCGGCGTCCTCTCGCCAGACTTATGACCAGCTGAGGAGGGCCATCCTGGACCGGCAGGGGGGCACGCCGGAGGGACACCGCCGCCGGTTCAGGGGGCTCCCCTTCGAGGACGCCGGCCGGCCCTTCTCCTACGCGCAGCAGCTCTCCGAGGCGGTGAGGCGCTGGCTTCAGCCAGACACCAACTCCGCGAAGGACGTCGCAGAGAAGGTGGTGCTGGAGCAGTTTGTCGCCGGGTTGCCCTCCTCCACGGCGAATTGGGTCCAGTGCCACCGACCCACCAGCCTAGAGGCTGCCGTCGTCCTCGCGGAGGACCATCTCTCCCTGAAGGAGTGTGAAGGAGGAAGCCAGGGTACCGAGCGTCCCAGCGGGCCGGCCGACCCCAGCCCCGAGGAGGAGGCTCCCTGCGGGGGCAGCGTCTGCTGGGCCCCTGCGCTTCCACGGCACCGCCAACCACCCGAATATCTCTCCTGTCTCTCCACAGGGCCCAGTCGACGGGTCTGGTCCTCGGGCACCCAGAGGGGGTCCTCAAACGCCGGGGCAGGATTGCTGGCAGTGCGGGCGACCCGGCCACTTCCGGCGTGAGTGCCCACGTGATCTCCCGAGTTGGGATCCCGAAAGAGATCTTAACTGACCAGGGCGCGTCCTTTATGTCACGCATGTTACGCGAACTGTATGCGCTACTGGGCGTCCGCTCCATCCGGACTAGTGTCTATCATCCACAGACAGACAGGCTGGTGGAGCAGTTTAACAAAACGCTTAAGAACATGGTGCGTAAGTTCGTTCACGAGGACAGCCGTAATTGGGATAAATGGTTAGACCCTCTGTTGTTCGCAGTGCGGGAGGTTCCCCAGGCCTCCACGGGATTTTGTTCCTTTGAATTATTGTTTGGCAGGAAGCCACGGGGTGTGTTGGACCTGCTAAAAGAAAACTGGCAGGAGGGTCCAAGCACCAGCAAAAGCGAAATTCAGTACGTGCTGGACCTGAGAGCAAAACTCCATTCACTGGGTCAGCTATCACGGGAGAATTTGCTCCAGACTCAG
Organism: Bovichtus variegatus; assembly: GCA_943593645.1. NCBI lineage: Eukaryota > Metazoa > Chordata > Actinopteri > Perciformes > Bovichtidae > Bovichtus > Bovichtus variegatus. Next base: position 1,316,157 of record CALSCE010000030.1, read on the forward strand.
GAGCGTCAGCAGCGCCTGTATAACAGAGGGTCGCGACTGCGTCAATTTACACCGGGAGATAAAGTGCTTGTATTGCTCCTGACAACTAGCTCTAAATTACTCGCAAAGTGGCAAGGGCCCTTTGTGGTCACACGGCGAGTGGGGGACGTCAATTACGAGGTGGCGCGTTCGGACAGGGGGGGAGCGGCACAGATTTACCACCTCAATCTCCTAAAAGAATGGAGGGAGGTGGCCTCTGCCTCTCTGGCTACTACGGTGATGGAGAAAGATGAGTTGGGACCGGAGGTAGAAAAGCCATCTTTCACCGAGTCAGAGGGCAGACGCTGCCGCGTTGCAAAAGCGGTTTGCCGATGTGTTCTCCCCCCTGCCCGGGCGCACCACGCTCGCACACCACCACATAGAGACGCCCCCGGGCGTGACGGTGCGCTCACGGCCCTATCGACTGCCTGAACACAAGAGGAAAATTGTTCAGGCAGAGCTTCTGCTGGAGATGGGCGTAATAAAAGAGTCCAACAGTGACTGGTGCTGTCCCGTCGTACAGGTGCGCAAGGCCAATGGGTCAGTACGGTTCTGTGTGGACTATCGCAGGGTGACGGGTCGACGAAATCCTGGATCGGCTAGGCACGGCTCGTTTTTATACGACACTGGATTTGACCAAGGGCTACTGGCAGATTCCCGTCTCCAGAGTCTAAGGAAAAAACGGCTTTCTCCACACCGTACGGCTTGTACCAATTTGTGACGCTTCCGTTCGGGTTATTTGGAGCCCCCGCCACCTTCCAGCGGCTCATGGACCGGGTGCCGCGACCACACTCGGCATATGCTGCTGCCTACCTGGATGCAACATCATCCACAGCGAGACAAGGGAGCAGCATATGCAGCAGGTGGGGGCAGTGTTCGAGTCCCTGAGGAGAGCGGGGCTCACGGCTAACCCGAGGAAGTGTGCGGTTGGACAGAGGGAGGTACGGTATCTGGGGTACCACTTGGGCGGCGGGCAGGTGCGGCTGCAGCTGGAGAAGACCGCCATTGCCGCCTGTCCGGCTCCCAAGACAAAAAAGGAGGTCAGGAGGTTTATGGGGCTGGCGGGCTATTACCCGCGGTTCATTCCGGGGTTTTCAGAGCTCACCAGCCCCCTGACCGACCTGACCCGAAAGGGTGCCTCAGATCCGGTCCAGTGGATGGAGCGGTGTCAGCGGGCGTTTGAGAGGGTAAAGCAAGCTCTCTGTGGGGAGCCGCTCCTGTTTTCCCCTAAGTTTGCTCTCCCGTTTGTTTTACAGACCGACGCTTCGAACAGCTGGGGGCCGTTTTGTCCCAGGAGGTGGAGGGGGTCGACCGCCCCGTACTGTACATTAGCCGGAAGCTGGCTCAGCGGGAGGTGAACTACAGTACGGTGTAAAAAGAATGCCTCGCCATACAGTGGGCGGTCGGCGCCCTGCGTTATTATCTCCTGGGACGCTCTTTCACCCTCTGGTCGGACCATGCCCCGCTCCAGTGGCTCCACCACATGAAGGATGCCAATGCCCGGATCACTCGTTGGTATCTGGCGTTACAGCCATTTAACTTCAAGGTGATCCACACCGCGGAGACAAGCGGAGACCAGCGGAGACCAGCGGAGACCCGCGGAGACAAGCGGAGGCAAGCGGAGACCAAGTCCCGTCGGCGAGGGAGCCGGAGACAGCGGCAGCAGAGCCGCCTTAAATAAACGTTTTAGTCTCTCTCTCGGTCAAGTGTCCCTGTCCTCTCCCTGTGTGAGCGAGTGAGGTTCACAATGCATTTGTAACTTCTAGGCTGGATTATTGTATTTCCTTATTATCAGGTTGTCCCAATAATTCCCCTAAAACTCTTCAGTTGATCTAAAATCCTGTGACACATGGATTGACAAGAACCAGCAAACAAGATCATATTTGTTCCATATTAGCTTCTCTGCACTGGCTCCCTGTATAATCCAGCAAATAATAAAAAAATGTCCCTCCTCACCTACATATACTGCAATACTGCGCTCACAGAATGCAGGGTCCCTTGTGATGTGTTCGGGAGGCAGACACCCTCTCCACATTTAAGAGAGGCTAAAGACTTTCCTCTTTGATAAAGCTTATAGTTAGGGCTTGCTCAGGCTTGCCTTCGACCAGCCCCTAGTTATGCTGCTTTAGGCTTAGACTGCCGGGGGACTTATACCGAGCTCCTCTCGCCTCCTCTCCCTCTGTATCTGTATGCATTCATGTCCCTAACAGTTATTAAATTAGCATTCGGCTGAGTTCTTGTTTCTCTTGTCTTGCAGGTTGCCACGTTTAATGGTTGCATCTGGATCGTGGCTGCGCCCGTTGCCGTCCACCGCTACTACTATTATTATTATTCTAATTCTTAGAGTTGTTATTGTTGCTATTTCTTTTGTTAGTGATATTTTATAGGTATTACGATTGTTATAATTGTTTTGCAACACTTGGAAGCTGCTTGACACCCTCCTGGATGCATGTTTTTCTTTGTTGTTTGATGTACAGATTGTAAAGCCCCCTGAGGTAAATTTGTAATTTGTGATATTGGGCAATATACGTAAACACATTTGATTTAATTTGATTTAAATCCGTACACAAATACAAATGTAAAAATGATGTTGGTTTTAGTTATGTGCCTGACCTTGGTGAACAGCGGCCGGGCACAGTAACTTCCTTCTCTGTTGGTTGCCTGGCAAACTTTCACCGATGACAAGAGGTCCCTGAACCTGGTGGTGAAAGGAGTTCCAATGTGTAACTCCTCCTAAAACATCAAATAGCTGGGCTTTTTCTATTTGTGAATCTGTTGGTGTACGGATTAAACAAACAACATATAACATGTTAATTAGTGAGCTTTAGATTTTTAACATTTGGACAGAGCCATGTTAGCTCTCTCCCCCTGGATCCTGTCTTTATGTTAAGCTAAGTTAACTGCCTGCAGTCATATTTAGCATACACACATGAGAGTGGTATCAACATTCTCATCTAACCCTCAGAAATATATCAAAGAGGTGAGTCATTTTTTACAAATTTTTATGACTTCTTTTGGGGAGCAACAAACACCAGCAGCTCTGTGAGCTCTCAGGTGCCTGTAACTGAGACAAGAAAGACAGTTACTTGAAGAGAATGTTTAGTGAAAACACATCCAATTGTTGGTATTCATCAGCTGTCTTCTGGTGAAATACTGGTTCCATTGAAAATAAATCGCTGCCTATTGAATCAGCTCATTCAACCTAGCTGCATACAGGGAGGCTCGTTCCTCGCACGGAGTTCACATTCTTCAAATTTTGCATTGCATTTAGCATTTTCCTTGCCTTAATTTTGCACTATAGTCTTTTTCACCAAAACTGCTTCACATGTATCAATTTCTCTGGGAACAGCTTATAGATGGTTTCAAGTATTTACTACTGCAAACTACAGTACAACATGTGTATTGAAGTCAGTTTCTGTGAATTGTATGTTATGTTTATTTTTCTATATGGTTGACAATGACTTTGGTTAGGCACACTTGGTACAATCTGTATCGTTGTTCACTAGACCCCCTGGCAGGTCTGCTTGTCACACATTTTGGTGCAGTGGCTTGCATAGAGTTTGTAAAGGGCAGGAGCAACATTTTCTAAGTGTTTCAAAACTGACCTGGAACCTTTGTGGGTTGTCACATACCTCTAGCCCTTGCCTGCTCTGTATTTTTTCTCCCTGTATGAGGTGTTAATAAAAGAAAGAGGCCACACTGTTTTAAAGGCCACTTCTCTGGAAATGCAAGTGGGGTCAGGAGCAACATGATTCAATGGGGGATAGTTTTGAAATAGTTTTTTAATGTATTTTGGAGAGGTTTTCCCAGTTATATACATCTCATGGGGACAAAAATAATGCAGTATCCTTGCATTGCTTAGCAAAACAAAATCAGACAACATAAATGTTTAGTTTTGTTGTTTGGTCTACAAAATGGTCAACCACTATCTCCAGTGGACTTAATCTATCCAAAATAACTGCTTGTGTTGAATTTTCCACGATGTGGCACACATTTATATTGCTCCACTGTTTAATGTAAATAAAGTAAAGCAGAAGTAGGCCAAAGCCTAGAATTGCATTTACAGGTTGGCCTAAATAGCTTAGCACCCCTCCAAATATATTTGGGGCGGCTGTGGCTCAGGAGGTGGAGGTCATCCACCAGTCAGAGGGTTGGTGGTTTGATCCCCGGCCTCTACAGTCAGCATATCAAAGTGTCCTTGGGCAAGATACTGAACCCCAAATTACTCCCGATGGCCAACAGTGTGTGTGAATGGTTATCACTGATGAGCATGTGGCACCTTGTACAGTAGCCTCTGACTCTGTATGAATGTGTGTGAATGCTGATGTGTTGTAAAGCACTTTGAGTGATCACAAAGATTGGAAAAGCACTATATAAATGCAAACTATTTACCATTTAATTCTTTCAAAAAAACTGTCAATGTCTCTCCCGCATAGATTAGAAAAGTGTTTTGTGACTTCAGTAGATGAAAACATTAACGTCGCTTTAAAAGCTGACTGAAAATCGCTGTGAATTGTTTGCACAGCCTACATACAGTGAAATGACTGCAGGAAAAACTGGCTGTTTGAGCTGCTCAGATGATCAGTGCTAGATGTTGTTCTGTTCGGCTTTCCATTTGCATGACCAAAACACATCATGTTAAACAGACATGATGTTTTTTGTATTTGGACTGCATTTATATAATGCTTTTCCAATCTTTGTGATCACTCAAAGCACTTTACAACACATCAACATTCACCCATTCACACACATTCACACAGAGTCAGACATTCACACTACCATGCAAGGTGCCACATGCTCATCAGAGATAACCATTCACACACACTCACACACTGTTGGCCATCGGGAGCAATTTGGGGTTCAGTATCTTGCTCAAGGAGACTTTGACATGCTGACCGTAGAGGCTGAGGATCAAACCACCGACCCTCCGACTAGTGGATGACCTCCACCTCCTGAGCCACAGCCGCCCTTTATCTTTATTTTGAGCTGTTTAGTGTTTTTAAACATACTGTGGTGGTGAGCTCGCTGTGTGAAGGCATATGAAAATACCTGTGATGATGTATTATACATGTATATCTTTAGTATATTTCTTCTTAATTTCGTGATTGTCTTAATCTTACTCAGTAATTTTTATGATGTTCTTTTCTCTGCTGCTTCATAAGTTTCCTGCAGGTGGTCATTAATGTTAAATCCATTCATTTCTAATCTAATCCCTCTCTTTCCTATAGTTTATCTTGATATTGGCTTGAGGTTAGGAAAAGAAGACTATGAGACGGTGAAAAACTAATAGTTTAAAAGCTGCTAAAAACTGGAAGCATTTCTTCAATTTCTTCAGAATAAAGGAAACAGTATTGATTGAAAAACAGTAGGATTACTTACTGTATGCTCACAGAAGAGAGAACTATCACATGACAGAATGAGAAATATTCTTCTTTATAGATTTTTTCATTTCATTTTTTTTTTCCAATATAGGGCCAATCACAGCGAAAACATACAAACAAACACATAACTTCAGCCTGAGTTTAGAGGGCATTTCACCCGTAATTTCCCCTGGGAATCAGAGTGCATCATTCTGTTGTTACAAAGCTTTTACCTCATCTCATCATGTCTCTCTGTCTACTTTCATTTGATATACTGTTTACTATTTCAACCCATTTGCGAGTCATTATTCTAGGTAATGCCTGCCTCACAGCTCCCATTAACTCCAAGCTGCTTCTAAAGTGCATGAAAAATACCCTCGATAGGCTTCAGATAAGCATATGCACGTCTTGATTTCACCTTTACAATCTTAACTTTCACATAAAATTTGGACAGAAATGACAGTGGCATCGGAAGGTACAGAGGAAAGATCATGTGAAATTACAATTTTCTATTTCAAGGGCAAATATTGACTCAGACGCCACAGTAAACCAACCTTCTGTGATCTCACCAGCACATTTGACAATTTACCAAGATGCACATTGCAAAACAAATCAGTGGTACATTATGCAAAAAATGACAAGGAATAATTGATTTCTGCCAGTGGAAACAGGCACAGGTGGGCTTCCTCTCAACTAATCCCAGAGATGATCATATTTACTGAGATAAAGCCTCTTCTGAGGTGCTATTTCAGGAAGAGGCAGCAGAGGGTGCACAGCTCAAATCTTTGAAAATGTCGTGTCTGTTGTCTCCTTCCTGGGAAGAAAATGGGTGACAACAGCTTCAGTAAAAGAATAAGTGAGATTATCTGGAAGGTTGTTGTGAAATGAGGCATGATGCATGAGACAAACCTAATAACGATAAAGTAAAAACAATAGTGTAAAAAACACATGGTAATACAATATGACCACAAACAGAATGAACTGAACTTCAATTCTCAGTACATTTGTAAAGAGAACATGAACCTTTTGTTTCATGTAAATAAGCGTGTGAAAAAGACTTCATATCTTCCAATGATAAAATAACACAATCCTGCAGAGCTTCACATACTCAGACCTGTGAGATATAAATAAAAAAAAACATAAACAGAGGCTCTTGCCTCATTATGCTAAAAGTATAAGAAAGACTGGAATTTGTTATTGCAGACAAAACAATGATATTCCACTGCTTCCAGACACAGACAGAGAATTAAATGAGGCATCTCATTAGGCTTTTTAAATGTGCTTCAAATATGAAGAGACAACAACCCTGGCTGAGCTTCAGCAGAAGACAATGGAAACCATGAGTGAGAGAAATGAGTAGAGAGAAATGTTCCTCTTGTTAACAAAGAGAATATAGGCCCCCCCCCAATGCATACCTTGTTGCATGAAAAGTGAATTATCAATAATACAGCAAGACAAATGAAGCAAACATCTATAGTAGAGTACGATTCTCCAGTGAAGCAAGTCTGGGCATGAATGCAGTACAATGCACACTAACCTGTCTCATGCCGGGCTGATCCCAGCTCACGTTCCCATTACTGGGAAACAATCCAAATTCTGCTTCACAATGATAGCCAACACACAGTCAGCGCAGGGAAAGACACTGAAATGTATTCACAAGGATGCCAAATAAGAAAGACCTCTACCTCAGGGTTGATTTTATTGTTCTTGAATGCTATGAAGCGGGTGACAGACAGCAAACAATAATGATCTATTTGCTTTCCCTTTTGTACAGAGAACGGGCTGCTCTCAGAAGCAACAAACTGAAACTTTCCCGCCGCCGACAGGATGCTCATTAACCTGCCGGCACTCATGGATCAAAGTGGACTATGCTAGCGGGCCCCGAGCCCTCAGGGAGTCATGCTCGGCTAGGTTCTCTGTCCGGTGTCCGGTAACCTACGATTTAATACTTAATAAACACCGCTTACTGGCCTCGTCCCTGACCTGAGGCTTGGAAAATCTTATAATATATAATATAACGAGACAAAAATTTGGCTGACTTCAGATTCAACAAGAATTGCTCTATGAGCCTTTCCACCCGTACTCTCTCCCTTTTTTCTGTAGGATACATTCAATTCACCACAGCATCCCTACCAGGCTTTTAATCCTAGTTGAGATGGAGGATTTGCGCTCCAGGTGATAATTCTACATGAGCACTTTTTGAGAAACAATCTGCAACCACCTTTCACCAGTGAAAAAGTTTAACAAAGGAAACACAAAGATTCGAGTTATAATTACCTTGCTGGAGACTAAGTGTCTTGCTGGGTGCAAAGACTGTGGTTCTGTCAAGCGTGGTACGAGCTCCGCAGCCTCGTCAACTCAAGCCCCCAAAGCTTAGAAAGCGTCCCCTTGTATCCTGTCGTCCGTGCCGGACGGACATTTGTCCAACACCTAACGTCTAAACCAAACCTGTGAGTTGCAGTTCAACTATAATTCATCACCTTACACAGAAAACCTCTGCTAGCTATCATTCACACCTATCATAGGCCCTTGGCTGAAGTGGAGTTCCCCTTTTTACAGCTACAGACACACACACACACACACACACGCACACACACACACACACACACACACACACACACACACACACGCACTACAATTTAGAGTCTCCACTGAACCTGACCTGCACACCTCAGGACTCTGGGACAAAATGCACGTGAACATCTTGTATGAGCACATTCAGACTGAAACTGAGGATTAATCCAGGATCAGTCACAGATTAGGCAGTTCAGTTCCAAGCTGTTTCACATTACTGTGAGCTCACATACATCATGGATGTATGCTCTCCCTCCCCATCTCTGCTACCTTATACATCAATGACTACTTAATGCATGCTGTACGTTAAACTACAGGTTTGTGGGTAATAGCGCCCTGGAGGTCTCATCGGCAATAATGAAAAGCTCATGGAGAAAGACTGAAGCTGGAGATCAATATGTATCCAAACTGTGGTATGCAAGGCTGACTTTGGCACAAACTCATTTGCTCATCCTCCAATAGAGGTTAGATTTTTTTTTTTTAAGTTTAATACACTCTTGTCAGTCTTAATCACAAGGTAGGTTTGCAACAGCAATTCCAAGTCTGCTAAATTAGATGCTAGATTTTCCCTTCCTAAATTACATTTTGGAGTTGAGTAATGTTCTCTAGCCACAGGGGACAAAGAAAGAACAACTATAACAGCAGCAAGAACACTGGACTGTAACTAGCCCAAGCATCCACTGAGAAGACAAGGTTAGCTTAGGAGAACTTACATTTTTGAGTTTTGAAGTCGGACGTGGAAAGGTGCTTTGTACAGCTGAAATTGCTCGTTGTGATTTCAGCAGAGTTATACAGTTTTAAGCGTCCAACATCAACAACACTCTTAAATGAGAACATCATCTGTTTAATCAAGAAAACCCAATAAAAGATTTCTCTCACGGCATTTGAGCAAACTCAATGACTCATGACTGATCCAGGACTAATTCTACTGCTCAGCACTCTAAAGCTTCCTTGCATCATCCATCTTTAAGTCTAGGTCCTCTCTAGCTCCTCTCATCCCCGGGTGAAACTTTTTTTAAGGCTTATTTTCCGTGCTGATGAGAGGGTCATTTAAGGTTTCATGAGGGAGCTGACGACGAAGAGAAAGTGAAACACATGATCTGTAAGTGGCAGGAAGTCTCCTAAGGCTGACCAACCAGAAATACTAGACATTCACAACTTCTCAGTGCTCTATAACCTGTGTTTGAAAGAACACTTTTTTTAAGTAAACTATTCCAAAAGGATTGTTGAGGAATTGGAATGGTTGCATCAATTTTTGGCATTATGGCAATACCAGAGCTTCAAAAAAAAAAATATTGCTTATTAACAGCTTTGTAACTGCACCTGGCTGCTCGTGTTTGTAGGTGCAATTTAAGCATCAAATGACAGAAGAGGGCAAAACACCAAACAGTCTGAACGCACTGCCTGAAACAATAAATGAAATACAATGTTCAGTATGATGTCCACACTCAGAGAGACTGACAGGGCTGGTTATAGTGGGACAGAGAGACGGAGTGGACTGGTTATAGTGGGACAGAGAGACTGAGGGGACTGTTTATAGTGGGACGGAGAGGCTGAGGGGACTGGTTATAGTGGGAGAGAGAGACTGAGGGAACTGGTTATGTTATGCGTTGATAATGAATTAGCAAAGAGGACTTCACTAATCTTTACACAAGTACTTTTATTTGAGTAATATTTCCTTAAAGGTTCAATGTGTAGTTCTGAACCAGCTGTTCCAAAGAAATAACGGCAGTATTTCACCTCTAAACTGGCTCCATACAATCTAAATTCATCAATCATCAGAACCATAGTAATTAAAAAACAACTATAGTATGTTAACCTGTTTATATTTTGGTTGTAGTAGATTGTCATATTTATTGTATTCTAATGTATTCTTTATATTGTATATTGTATTCTACAGCTATATATCTCTCTTCTAGTGTTGATACTGTATTTACTGTGTATGTATGATTTCACTTCTTGTTTCTGTAATTTTTTTATTTTTGCTAGTCCTGCGCACGGTATTGTCTTTGTTGAATTTCATCTAATTCCAAAGACCATGACTTAAAAAACAGCCTTAGGAAACGGACTTCTGGTTTTCGTTCTTTGAATAATTAAAGCCATTGAGCTCATGCGGAGCAGTTTGCTTTGTTAAATCCTACTTGACGCCTTGGTTTATAGAGATAAATAAACAGTCCCCCTCCTAAATGTGGTGCGATTTATCAGTAATCATACAAGGAAAGATTATCACTGAAGGTCCTTCTCTTAAATTATATTCACAACGACTTGGCACAGAAAAGACTTAACGCAATCCCCTTACTGCATCATGTCATTCAGCGGGCTGAACTGGTCCTCCTGTTGGCCAAGTCACCACTGTTATACTAAATATTCTGTTTGCTGTTGGATAGTCTGTTCTCATTCTGTGGCAGACAGCAAGCAGACATGAAACACTGCTCAATTTTATGGCAGTGATGTTGCAGATAAATAAAAATGCCAGCCATTTTAGTTTTATGACAAGAGAATAGGATTCCATAAGGAAGACTTTCCATCATTTAAGAACTCTAAATGCAGTTTTATTTGATTACAAATGTCAGGCAAGTTTAACAAATATTATTGTTAATATCTATTGTCATAATTACTAGGATTATTAATAGGATGAGGAAACAATCAGTTCATATATTCAGCATGAAACCAAACATTGAGGAATCAGCTTTTTGCTGGATGACTTCTGTGGCTGCTGTCAGAGTAAAGGCACTGCTAACTTGTTCCTCAACACATTCTCCCAGCCAGTATGTTTGAACCAAATTCTGGTCCTTTCCATTATTCTCATTGCTCTTGTTTTGTGCTGCATGAAGATACAACTACTATACATACTTTGTATTCACACATAAATGTCCCACATTTTAAGTTGACTACAGTTATGTTAAAGTTGCAGTTACTGTGTGTGGGCCGTCCTGTCTTGTAATACCACTTTTCCTCAAGAAAATGTGTTAATTGGATTAAATCCAAAGTGGCCGAATCGACAAAGGACTCGCACCCTCACCTCTTCCCCCCTGCCTTTGGGGGGACTACTTCACTGGGAGTAGAGCATGTGGCAGCTCCAGGAGACAGACCCCCAGTTAGCAGTTAGGTTAGCTCAAATTCAGCCAGAGCAACCCCCAAAACTGAGTATTTGACCATGGGGGACTGCCAAAACTCGCCGCCGGATCAGCAAACCTTCAGTTGCTGGTCTTCTGGCCTGGGAGGAAGGTGCAGGTTGTTTTCTTGTTTCTGTCACTTCGGATTTAGTCCAATAAACAAATCCAACAAACAATCAAAGCGTACGCGGAGCCCCCGGTTAGCGGTAAACACACACAGATAGCTAAAGTAAACTCTAGGCCAACGCCACACGTGAGGATTATAAAATAGCAGTGAGAAAATATAAAATTGAGTGGAAGAGATGAATCATCTTCTTCCAATGGTAGCTTGGACCGGTAATGTTGTGATCATGTGATGCAGAGAAGACGTATTGCTTGAGTTTACTTCAGTGTTGGAAATGGCCACTAATTTAGTCGGCAGTATGCAGTGCGTACAGATTAAGTATGGAGTATGCAGTACGTATGCGATTTCGCCTGCATGTTCCCCTTTTTCAGTGCCCTTTTATCTTTGTACCCAGTGTGAAGCGTTCCAGTCTTTTCTTTTCTAGTGCCTTGCTTACCTGGTGTTTTATATTTGTGCTTTGTTTTACCTGGACGTCGCCTTTATGTTCTCCTTGCCGGCTTTATTTGCCTGATCTTCTGACTGACTAAGTATGTACCAAACTTTTGCAAGTAAGGAACTTTTCTGATCAAGATTCAGTCTCTGAGTCATGCAATTGACTCCTCTAGCCAGTCATTCCTCCAATTGTTACTGCTTCAATCCTTTCGTCTCATCTCAGTGCCTCCAGTGTGGAATAGTGGGGTATGATGTGTGGGGGTACGTGGGGGTTTGGGTGGTCAGTTTTGGTTAGAGACCATTTCTTGGAGGCATAGCTGTGGTGGGTGAAATAATGGTTAAGCTATCATCGGCCGAGCCAAAGAACAGTGTTTCCCTCTGAGAACAGGCAATCACAGTGAACACACTGTAATGGTAAAGTTATATGTAGCAGTATAACTGTGTAGCAGTTGGCTGAGGCAACGAGGTTTAGATATTTAAGTGTTAAGCTATTAATCATTTAATCTAAAAGTGACAACCCAAATATTTGCTACAGAGAAAAATTTCACCAACACAAGCAAAGTTTCAGTTCAGACTATTTGATTATGTTGATGTTGTAGTGTTTCATGTGAGGGAAAGTTGGTTTGGGTTCTAAAATCAGTCCCAGTTTAAGGCACAGCTTGGCTCCACTGCAGTTTTACCTTTGAGTCAAAACAAAGAAGATTTGAAGAGATAATTGGAAGGATTCCTGATGTTATTGCTTTTACTTATTTGTTTTGCAGTGAGTAATTTTGTATGTTTGTATTTTTCTAGATATTGTAGGGACAATCTGCAGGGTAGTCAAGACAGAAAACAGCTACAGCCAAACTTAAAATCATGACAAAGGAAAAGTTGTAGCAGCACTATTAGTTTTTTTTGTTTGTAGCACTGCTATTTCCATTACCCCCTCTTGGTGGAGGCTTTTCTAACACTGTGCACATCTTTCATTTGATGCATGTACATGTGAGTTGTCCCTGCATTAGGATTCAGCAGGACCATTACGCACATTGTAATACCCTGCTCTCAACAGAGAAGCCTTTGTTCATGGCTCCATTGAGTGGTACAGTATGTTACTAGCAGGGACAACTTAATTATTGATGACAAAGAGTAACGGTATAAGTGGGAGCACAATTTATTAACTATGAATAGTGCCAAACGTATATGGAATTAGTGGAAAAGTCTTATTTGAATGTATGCTTCAAAGGGGCTGTGGTTAGTTAAATGGTCTAACCACAGCCCCTTTGAGGTTAGGTTAGTTAAATGGTCCTGGAATCAGTCCACCGAGCCATCACAATGCATCCACAGTCCATCATTTATTTTTCTCAGTCAAAACTCTTTGTTAGCCAGCATTTAATCTCATTCATGCTTATTATTGAATCATATCTATGCTTCTCATTTCCATCCAATTTTTTGACTCACCATTCACTCTCCAGATTTCTTTCCTACAATCAGTACTACAGTGCAGTAACCACACTACTTTTAATCTTCCTCGGAGTTTACAGTGACCTATTTATTTAATTTCATCAAATTGATAGCACGTAGGTATATTTGCATTACAAACTGAGCTAATAGACATTCTTGTATTGTCTTGCAATAAATGTGCAAGATGTTGCAGCTTTTTCCGATTAAAAATGAGGCAGTAGTATAAAAGAAAAATATAAAGCTGTACCTTAAAGCCTACCATATAATAAGCGACTACTTTATATTTTAGTAACACATCGTTGTACGGGCTAGTAGGGGCTTATGGATCTTGTGTGTGTTGTTAAATTTGGATTCAACAATAGAAACTTAGTTATTTTCTCAAATATTTTTATTAATCACATAGTTTTGTAGAAAGGCCACACACACACACACACACAGCAGAAGCATTATTCAGTCACCACAAACCTCAAAATCTAAGTGATCCGGAAACCGCATGTACAGTAAAATTGCTGGGATTCTGTTGTTTGCATGATTTATACTTAAGATAAAGCTCTACACCTTATAAGATACAATATGGTGAAAGTCCTGACATTGCCATGAAGAAACTGCCAATTGGGGACACATTTTTAAGCCCTCCATGCCCTGGTTTAGAATCATGCATCTTTCTTCTTTGCATGCTTTCTCAGCAAACTATGTCAGCCTATCAAAACTAAATGTTTCTTAAAGCTGCAGTGCGGAACTTTTGTCTCCCCCCCCTGGCAGTGAAAGTAATTACCATATGGGAGAGACCGTAGTGATCGAAGCTACATTTCTGGAGCGGATGCTCCAGATAAAAAAGAAAGTCTGCGTTCAGAGGAAGGATTAAAGTAAAAACATTTGCATTAGAAGACTTGAAGAGAGCGCTCCAGGGGGCGGGGGAGATGCGGTGAGGCACAAGTGCACCACCACGGGAAAGTGACATCAGACACCACAACTCCGGTATACTGAGAAATACAATTCAATTATACGGAAAAGTCCTGCATTACAGCTGTAAAATATTTTTTGTGAGCTTGAATCCACCTGGCAAGACAAAATAATAAAATGTACTTGTAATGGGTTTTGACTGAAAAGAAAAAAAAAAAAGAAATCACAATATTTGTCCTTGTCTTTGTCTCTGTATGAATAGTATCCTTGAGTATCTCTTGTTGTGTGTGTGTAATCTGGGTTATTTCCACTTTCTTCTTTGAGGTGCAGAGGAGATTATGTGGATCAAATCCAGGGGGCGGAGTGGCCATCGGGAAGTTCGGGATGACACCCGAACAGCTGATCGATTAAAGGTCAAAAGGAAGCCGGTAGTCATGGAGTTTTTATTTTTCCATTTCTGATGTCAGTAGTTACTGTATGGTCCGAGGCCGTGGCTTGGATCAGCCTGGCCTTCACAGCCTCAGACAGCACAGAGCGAAACTCTGTCTGTCAGACTGGGACAATCTAATACTTTCAACATGGAGGGGGGATGTAAGCAGCCCCTTCCAATTTGTACCGATCCTTGTTTTTGTTGGAATCTGATTAGCTCCGTCAACGTGACTGCATTGAAGTTTTCCATTAAATATTAAAAAACATTGAGTTTCTGAGTGTGCATGTATGTATGAGCATGTGTAACTCTTTTAGTATTGACTGGCTGTACACGTTTTGGTACAGAAGTTGGCAGTATACTGTGACTTAGTGTTCCAGTTCACAAGGCTTGCCTGGCCTGATCTAGTGCGTACAAACTGAGGAGGCAGGTGTCAGCAAGTCATCCTAGTATCTCTTGAAAGTCTTCAGCATCATCAGATTCTCTTTATACCACAAAAACTGTATTAGTGTTAAAATTGCTGCCAAAATGTTTTAATGTTGTTTGCATAAAGGCCTCTGTCGTGTTCTTTTAATTTGAAATGGAGATCCGTAGAAATCAATTCCGGGAAAACTTCTCTTCAAGTAAACGATATTTATTCGATGATGATGATATGATGAACATTACAAAAGTACGCAGCTGCGGTCCGTCCTATTTCACCGTTCCACAGACCACATTAAAGTAGTTACTCTGTCTCACGGATTCACAGGACAAGCCCCGATCTATTGTTTTACAAGATCTTTTATACCCGCCGCCTTTCAGGTATAGTCTTCTCCCATTGGTTGGCTGGGGCCAGGTCCTATTGGCCCCTTGTTGGCACTTAAGCGTGTCCACGCCTCTTAGTGCTTCTCTGCTCCGGTCAGATCTTCAGTCACCCTTTTAAGAAGTGGTGTACCCTTACGTTTTTACAGTTTACAATATTGTATATCACTTCAGTTTATTGGTCATTCTTATGCACAGTCACTTAATTTTAACAACATTTAACACTTCTAAATATGAGAAGAATAATAAGGCACATAATAGTTAAATATTCATAATACTTCTCAATAAGGATGTAATAAAGGTGCATTGTAACATCTAATATATTGATTTTTATTACACCTCCCAATCTCAAAGTCCTAATTTGGCCTAAATTTCAGTACGTCCCTTCCCAAGTCCGAGCAGTTACACAGTTAACTTGTCCATATTCTTTTTACACTGCATGTTTACATCTCTCCATCTTGTAATTTTACTGTTATTTCTGTTTACTCTGCACACACAGCATCTATTGTGCATGACTGTCCGTCCTGGAAGCGGATCCCTCCTCTGTTGCTCTTCCTGAGGTTTCCTCTTTTTGATAAAGGTTTTTTTGGGTGAATTTTTACCTTACCTGAATCGAGGGTCTAAGCATTGATGCAGTCACGACTTTACAGATTGTAAAGTCCTTTGAGACAAATTTGTGATTTTGGGTTAAATGAATAACATTGGAAATAGATTGACCTTTTAGTCTAAAGAACAAAACTCATTGTCAAAGTTCAGCAGTTACTGGCCAAAGTTGACACGGTGCGGTTAAAAGGAAGACCCAAACGCAGTACACACAGCCAGGTAGTGTTAACAAAAAAGCAAGCTTTAATTAACAAAGCTGAATTCAGGTATAAAACTAAAACTGAAGTGAAATAAAAAGAAACAGGACAATCCAGGTTGGTACAAGGAAACACCAGGATATGCAGGGATACACATAGAAGGAATGACCACACCAGGAAACATAGACGAGGAACCGACAAAGAACAATGGGACACACCCGTATACAGTATATATATATATATATATATATATATATACACAGACAACTAATCAGAAGAACAGGACACAGCTGGAGGAGGCGGCAAAGACACAAGGGCAGCAGGCTGATTAGACACAGGAGGATCAAATCAGGGCGGGACAAACAACCAGAAAAGGCGGGAAAACACACAAAGACAGGAAGTAAAACTAGACATGACACAAGAGGAATGTACTTTACAAAGTAAAACAGGAAACAGAAAAACTGAAAGCCAGGATCATGACAAAAGTGAGAAGATGTTGTAAACAATTGTTTTGCATTAGTAGTTAAAATCATCCTGAGGAAGAAAACAAAGAAAGAATAGAGGAACAAGTAGAGGAAGATTAAGAACACAAATGTACTGATGTTAAAACAAAAAAAATGGTTTGTTCTTAGCCTGTGTTCATCCTCATTTTCCCTTTAGAATGGAGCAGTGAGGCTCTTCACAAGAATCCAAATAAAAAAAACATCTGAAATTAATAGTTTTAAAACCTTTAATGTGGATAGGCCTGAATCTATATTACTTCACTTTTATCTCCTTTTGAAAAGAGTAAACTGTAGGTTTCTCGCCTTGGGCTCTACGAGCAGAGTTGAAGAGTTGAAGACACGTTTGAATGTCTATTAGTCATTTGTGCACTGAGCCCCACAGACAACCTGATGCCTAAGGACATAAGACAGGCAACTCTCATATCCGTTTTTATGCACATTATTATAACCTTTCATGAGCTTGAGCTTTTCCTCAGTACAACAACGACACATACCTGCAGTAAGTTAATAAGAGTTCTACTGAACTTCGTTCCTTAGTCCTTGTGTGCTCATATGAACAAAGCCAACATTGTCAACTACCCTCTTGTTAATGCTTGCTAAAACTTGAATTTTGCTGAGCTGTCTGCGACCTTACCATCAGCACTTGCAATCACATTATTTACCAGCTAATTAGACATGAGGCTAAAGCTTTAAGCAGAACACGATGAGATGAAATCCCTCCTTACTTGACCTTGATGTTAGTGAGGTCTGATTTGATAGCTAGCCTAATATGTGGCCAGTAGGGATTATAATGCCAAACAGCAACACAAATTAATGTCAGAAAAAGTCAGGCCATTCATCCGTCTCTCTCGGGTGGAAGCGTTAACCATTAAAAAGATAAACTATGACTGGTGAATGTTCAAGCGCATGGACACAGTAGCCGTCAACTCATCAAACACAATTCAGACTTCATTAGCAGGCAGCAAGCCTTCCTCTGCTCTGCAGCACTAACACTCCCAATGTCATCTCATCCCTCCACCTTCCATCTCAGGTGCATCGTACATCTTAAACTGTACGATTTAAACATTGCTATCAGCTCAGCGTTGTGGGATTTCCCTCTTTTAAAGGCCCGACACACACACAGACATATTTTTACAGTTCCCTACAGTCACATCTGCCATTCTCTTCTTGGAGTCATTGCACATCTCTGTGCAGACCCTATGAAAGAGAACTGACACTGAAATTTACATGTGGATTAATATGACTGGGGGGTCGCTTTTGTATGGAATACAAGAGATGCTGGTGGTGAATAAAAATGCATGAAAATGCTATCATTAAATATGCCATCCTCTTCCCGCAGGTCCCCGGAGTTGGAGCCTCTGGCATATTCATCTTTTGCTCTCTTTCTCACTGCTCCCAACAAAACTTGTCTGTTGAAAATCATCTAATTCCTCTTTTACCAGCTGGATTTCTGCACAGTTACCAGAATGCTGAAATATTGTAATAATTGTTCTTTCTCTAGCAATGCTGCTGGAAGAATTGCTAGAATAGATAGCTGGATGCTATTTTCTGGCATACAAGCGGAGGCCCGTGGGCATGAATCATGAGAAGTACAGTGGCTACTTTATTTTTCAGTTTTCAATGTTGCTGCATGAAATATGTCTTTTCTGTGACTGCCATGGCTGACTAGGCTGAGTTACTGTAAGGAATGCAGCATCAGTGGAACAGCTAGAATATGCAGAGGCATACATAGCTTATGGCTCTTCATACAGAGGGGTAAACAAGTGTAGCTAGCAATGAAATCGATGGTTCACTGAGTAAAGGGTTTGACTCTTGAGGCCCCAACCTGACACCTTTCATTTTATTTCTGAAGCTAATTCACATTCAGCCTATAGGCCTCTATTCCACATCTCAACTGCTACCTTTTGGTGCCAGGGTACAGGGTACAACGTTGATCGTGTTAAAGATCTCACAAGACAAAAGAAAAAATAGCTGTAGTTGTGAAGCAGGGGCTATAAATTCTGCAACTGTTTGTGCTTATACCAAACCTGCATATGCCACTCAGCACCTGGGCCTAAGGTTTGGTTCTATTCTACAGCTACCAGGAAGAACATGAATATCTCAGTAACCCCTGCATATTTTTGCTCCAGAAATAATGTTTTAAATACACATTCACGGTCACAAACAAGGTTTTCTGAAGATCAAGATTAAATAATACATTTAGGGGGTGAGTGCAATAATTAAATTGATAAGGAAAATGTGTAATGTTATCTCTTTGAGTAACAGGATTTTCTTTTTGTCTGGGCCTAAGGTGTGGTTCTATAGCCATATCATATTAATAAACCCCTATTTGATATTGCTGTTTTTTAATTACTCAGTATGCAAGGCGACTAAATTGCTGAAGGACACAACAGGCTTTTGGGAACTCTATGACATCACTAAATTTGCTTCAGCTGTTATACAGAAATAAACCTTGTATATGTAATTGTTCAAGCTGAGTAGCAAACATGGGATAGAAAAAAGAACTATTAGATTATTTCATTACACCAAAAAGATTTCCAAGAAACTTAGAAACAAGAGACACGGTTGGCTGCATCATAAGCAAGTTTAAAATGTATGGTACACCAGCAATCCTTCCTGGGTGAAGCAACATTTCTCTAAGTGGAATCTGATGTTTGAAATCAACAGCTGACTAAGATCCCAATACTGTACACTACCAAATACATAAGTATCAGTACAGACTATAAGAAGACACTAAACAAGCAAGGACTTCATGCCCCAAAACTCTGTCGCCCCTCATTATTGACCAAAAAAGAACATACCCAAAAGTTTGTTTTGATTGATTTTGAGTGATGAGACTAAACTGCCAGTGTTTGGACCTATGGATCTGCCGTACGCAGAGCAGGGCCGATGAGAAGGACAACATGCCAACAGTCGTGCATGGCGGTGGGCCCGTCCTGTTGTGGGGGTGTTTTGCTGCTGCAGGAAGTGTTAAACTTGAGCATATGACTCTATTCTATATAAAATAAAAATAAAACAGGCCACTTTGAAGCCCCCAGTGCGTAAATTGAAGCTTGGTTATCATTGGCCTTTCTTACAGGACAATAATCCCAAGCATCCGTCCAAATAAATGAATGCTTGCTTCAGGAACTGTTCCTGGAATGGTCATCTCAGTCTCCGGATTTGAATCCCATTGAAAAAAATTGAAAAAAACCCTCCGAGAACCATCACCTTATCGTGGTGGAGTGGTTTGGGTGCTCCTATGAACCTGAGGGCTGTGTTGTCGGGAGCCTC
>CALSCE010000030.1:1342384-1358707 GCA_943593645.1 Bovichtus variegatus
TAACTAACTAACTAACTAACTAACTAACTAACTAACTAACTAACTAAAGAACTAAAGAACTAATAGGGATACGGATGATGGGCTCCCCAGCTCAGCGCGCTCGGCGGTTCCGGTTCCTGTTTCCAGACTGGGGTTCCTCCTCTCCTCCAGAACAACCGGACGGTTTATGATATAGTTCTGGTGCTGGGTTTATGCAACCATCCAAAGTGGATAGTAACAGCGACTGTGTTACACACCACATTCTACCCGCATTTGGTGGATGCCAAATTCAAGTTATCAATGATAACTAACAACTGATTACACATATAGAAAATACCGATATATGCTAGTAAATGGACTCGCTGCTTCTTCAGTTAGCCTATCTATCCACTACGAATAAGTGTGTCACTGTGTTACATTAACATAATAAAAGGATGAATGCACATTACTTATCGTTGATTATCAAAAACAAACAAAAAACCATGCTCTTACTCTGAAATGCGGTAATTTTCGTCATCAACAGGCAATCACATGCTAACCAAAAATGGGCAAGTGATACAAGTGGATTTTCGTTCTAACTGGCAAAAAGTTTGTCTCAAAACTCTGTTTGTGTAAAATGCAAATCCACAAGCGTAGAACTGAGATCCACAAATGCCTTTTCGATCCACAAATAAAAAGTGGATTCACAAACGTCTGTTCGAGAGTATTAAACGTCAGGAAGATATTCACAAATGCTTTTCATTTAGTTGTAAATCAATTTAATGTATTGACAGATTTTTTATTTTATTTGTGGAATTTATTTGAGCATTTGCAGATCCGTTTTATATTTGCAAAATATTTTTTTTGTGTTTATGGAAGGGGATTTACAATCACAGATTACACATTTACACACGGATTGTTCTGTGTTCACACAAATAATCTATCTCCATAAAATTCTAAATGTACGATAATTCTTTGCGTCTACGTTGTTGTATAACGCCAAACATTTAGCTCCCGTTGCTGTGTGTTATTGTTGGCCAACCAGTGCATTCTATTGCTGTTATTAACATATTAACATAATAACGTTGTCCTCTGTGGTCATTAAAACCAGCATGAGAGTTGGTCAAATATTAGTCTTCCCTTTCGTGAGCCTCTCCCGCAGGTAAACTGGGGGAGGCTTGTACAACAATTCTATGTAGGCTCAAATAAAAGATAGGAAGTTTCTTGTTCAAAATTAATCGTCTGAATGTGCTCTGTGCATCGAAGAGGCAGGAAGCAGGCTGATATTGTGGATTAAGCAGGGTACTCTGGATTAATTCCACATGTAGAGATCAGATTGTTGGCCACCAGTCGTTCGCCGCAGCTGTGTTATCTGCTGTGCTCGACATAACTGTTACTGATCCTCAGACTGACCAGCACACTATTTGTGTGAGCGATTGTCCATGAGTGTAATGATTATCCATAAGCCATGGCTTGATGTGTGGAGTTAAGCAGGATTGTCAAATAATCAATTTCACACCAGTGACTTACTTTTTGCCCAACAGCCGTGCTATTCCCATTGGGATTTGTCTCTGATTTCTTCAATTGATCCAGGGGATTTTATAGACACATAGGCATGGCTGCAGTTGCACTTTGCTGAACTCGGCCGGGCTGCTTACTGATTTCTTTCATGCATATTTATCTACTGAGATGGCTGTGTTTTTCAAATCAGAGTGATACTAATATTGCATCAATAATCTATCTGCTGATCTCACAAATTAACAGTTTGATAGACACCAGCAGAGTAAGTGGAGAGTGTGAAGGGAATGCAAAGGCCCAATTAAAACCAATAACATCATATTATTTCCATATAAATAACAACTGTTTTGCTACTATCACCAATTCATATGACACAATAGTGATTCAGTCTCATGAAAGCTCTACATTTGATGTTCTCATGGTTTCTGGTACAATTCTTTATTACAATTCAGATAATGTGTTGTCATTCTATGATATTATGATCCCATGTATTCATCAAAAAATAAATCACTCTAGTTATCAAGGCAGAAAGGATATCACATAATGTGAAGCTACTTTGCTGCTAACCAACATGAGAGAACCGATGTGGGGTGACAGGCTTAGTGGCGTGTTTAGGTTGGGAAAAAATGGTGTGACCGATCGAGGCCATGTTGTCCTGCTTTCATGTCTGGTAATCCTTTCAGAAAGAGGCTTGAGATCACTTGACACTGCGAGCACGGGACTATCCCTACATAGAGGCCTCAAGAGCCAAGCACAATTAAAACACTGTTTTAAAACTATTTTATCCAGCCACTGACCTTCAATTGTAGAATTATGATAAATAACTACAGCGACTGAGGATGTTTTATTTCATGCATTAATCTGGTTTAAGTCAGGTTGCTATTCAGCAGCCATGTCTCACGTCTCAGATGTCAAAGTGTTATCAAATGTAGCTGTTCCTTTTGTATTTGTCGGTTATAGTTATTTAAGGTTATCAAATGCGCGATAAAACTCTCTGCCCCGTAAGGCACTGTTGAACCACATTCATTAATGACATTTCATCTTGATATTACTTATGTTTCTATCTTTGAATGTAGGCTACACCAAATTCAACTGCTATAACTGTGACATGATGTTTACGAGTGCAAACAGCTGCTAACGTCAAATTATTACATCAATAAGAACATTCTCTTGCGTTCAGTACTAATTTGCTGTATTTCATATTGTCAGATAGATAGACAGGAGTCAGACAGGAGTTGGTTTATGTGTGTATAATATGTTTCACTCAATCATATATATATTATATGTCACTCTTTATTTTTATAGTACTTTTCATAAAAAAAAAAAAAACATTTGTTATTATTGGTCTTCGTTATCAAACGATGACCATGCATGACGATGCAGCTGTGCCTCACGTCATATTTAATAGATGTTGTTTTAAAATGATGAGGCAAGGATGTTGCCTCAACTCCTCTCTCCTCGCTTCTCGACCTCTCCCCCTCCGCTCACATCTCCCGTGGGCAGGACTAAGATGTGAGGAGAGAAGGCGAGGAAAGGAATTAAGGATGTACAAACTGGGAAATGGAAAATGTCCAGTGTTCACTGTGATGGATTTCCAACCTTAATTTACTGTCACAGCAACACCTTAGGCCACCTGGAATGTAGGAAGTGAAGCTAAAAACACTTGGTTATCTTTTATAATGTTAAGCAGTGATGATTTTAAACATGCAAAACCACCAACATGGCCACAGTGTCTCAAAAGGCCATTCATAATATTACTGCATTTGAATCAGCTAATGAGCCATTAAGCTACAAATATGTCATGAAAGGTTGGCCAGTTGTTTTCCAGAGAAGAGGAGCTTCACATTAAACACTGTCAACAGTTAAGACAACGTACAGTAGCTGTGTGGCCGGTGCTTATTTATATCTCACTATCACCCTACACCTGTTTTTAGGAGAATGCCCCTACACATTAATTGTTTTAAATGATGTATTACATAACCTGCTTACCCTTAGCGTGGCATGATGATTTAACGAGCATTGTTCTTGTCTTTTGATAAACCTGAATCCTCTGGATCTTAGAGTTAGTCCATTACAACCAGTTTGTGCTCTGTCACTCTAAGTTTTACTTTGTTCAAGGGCAAAACTAAAAAGCGCTGTGTATCACTCTAGTTGTCAATGCAGACATCAAACTCAGAAAAAGTCCTGACCAGGCAAAGAGAGAGAAGAAGGGAGGAGTTGATCGGAAGACTTCAGACGGAAAGCTGCAGTGTTATTCATAGAGGGTTCTAGAATTTTGTCGGTCACAGTAAGTCTCATGCGAGGACACACAGTCAGTATATAGTGCTTGTTGATACACCATGTTGTGCAGGTGTTCATTAAGCAACTCATTGCTGTTTATATAAAAAATAAATCAGGGGTTCACTATGTTGCTCTGATTAGCATGTTTCTCATTTGGTTCACTGTTTTACAAAGTAAATGAGACATTTAATATTTATTTTGTTATTTTGTTTCAACACATATCTTTAAATAATTGTCTGTTCATGGGTGTATTTTTGGAGTGGAAATTAATAATGCTTTTCCTTTACGCTTTCTGCTAAACACACTGTTCTTCTGGAAATGAATTTGCATTCTGTGACTAATTGCACAGGTTACGCTTTTTGCAAGTGAAATGGATTAATTATGATTTTTTTTTTCTTGGTTTTGTTGTTGGGGGCAGCGTATTTAAGCATTTATTTATTTTGTCATGTTAATTGGTAGCTGGTTAGGGTGGTGGCTCCTGTCAAAGCACTAAGCTCCTGGTGTTCTACAATGCTTTACACGCCCGTTTGGATGTGGATACAAATACTGCGTGATTACACACTATATATATATAAAACCAAGAAAAACAGACATTATAGCACTGACCACACTTTGATTGACATGCGCTCCCCTGGGATTGGGATTCTCAAATATCACAGCATTTTTTGTTTGCTAAAATAAGAATAAAAGTATTACTCATTTGGAAATCAGTGAAATAAGAAATAAAGGTCCAGCAGCACACATGTTTTAGCTTGACTGATGTGCTGTTGACACTAAAAACTTGATGACTGACAGATTCTTCAGAAACCCCACTGCCTTCCGTTGAACAAGTCGGGAACAGTTTTGCATGTAAATTACAAAACTGCTCAGAGCTTTCAGGGCTGACAGTGTTACCCACTGTTATTCAAATTAACAATGCAGACTACAAAAGTAAAAGTGTCTGGCATAGAACAAATCGGAGCATGAGAGATAGTTTAAAATTCATGGAGTTTCGTATTAATAAAAAATAAAAAACATTTGTGATTCTACTGCTTTTATTCTACTGCTTTCAAGATTAATTTGATACGCTGGAGTGATTGTGTATGCACACATGTGTATGTTTTTCCTAATGATTTACTATTGCCTATTCACGGAGTTGCAGGTATCCATTTTAGGTACTGAAGCTTCTCGCCGCACTAATTTTTTACAGAATTCTCGGGGGAAGTTTGGAAGCAATAAACCATCTTCAAGTCAATCTTTAAGCTCTATTGGAGTAGGCCTGACATTTTGAAACTTGATTAGTATTCCTCACTCTTGCAGAGTGCAGCGGTAAAGGTTTTACAGCTGCAAAAGAGACAGAACAAAGGCACGGAGCATTTTGTTTTGATTGCTGACTTTTGTGACTAAATATGTTTGATTAATATTGATCTTAAAGTTTTATTTCACTCACTAAAAGCAAATGTTTGGGCTGTGGGTGCTTTCCTATCTGTTGACTCTCTTTAACCTTTGTCTACAGACTGAACTAAACACAGACAATCGGATCAATGGTGTCTGAATGAAAGTACAGTTCGCACCGGTCTTCTGAGCAAGGCACCTGAACCTGAAGGACACGTTTATAACTTCTGCTGGATTCAGGAAAGCGAATAGTTTATTGACTCCTTCCTGTGGCTCCAATAATTGAAGCACGTGATAGCTGGAGAGTGCGCCATCCATAACATATTGAGGAGCCCTTCGGTGTCTAGCAGGGCATTTTACCGTCTCATCATAAGACGCTTGGAAGCTATTCATCAGCGGCAACATTGCTGAAGAAGTGCTTCACCTTGAGCAATGGAAAGGAGCAAACATCCAAGGCAAACAGAGGGAAGAGATAGAAAAAAAATAATTATTTTATTGGGGGCACTGGCTCGTCAAAAAATTAATGTTCTTAAACAATTCAGCGTGTACAGTCTCCATGGCCACTGAGGGCCATGAAAAATCTAACATTGAAAAGTGCTAACATGTTTGATAGTGAGAGTTATTAAAGTCAGTCTGCGGTCTTTTTTCTTTTGGGGGGGGGGCTGTGTTTCTTCATGGGCTGACACAATTCATCCTCTGCAGAAGGCCAGTTGTGAAACAATGGATTTCATCTCTTGCATACATCTGAGCATCATAATTATTTGCAGTTTAAAGAGTCCACTTCTTGCTGGCACTATATCTTTATAGAGAGGAACATGCATCGTTACCCAAGTTTAGGCCAGTGGTACAAGAGAAACATCAAAGTTCCTCAATTTTTCTATAATAAGAAATTGTTTGAAGGTTTGGTTCATGTGGGAATGTGGCGAGAGTTTATGATACTTAAAGAGTTTTTTGAAAGAGCTCTGGGAACAAAGCAGACAAGCGTACAAATAAAAGCTGTTTGTGACAGAGCTGACTACATAGCTACAAAGTCTTTGAAGGACAGCTTTAACCCACAGCACCGTAACCAATGCATGGATGTTATAGCAGTTTGTGGTGCACTGAATATTCTTCATGATATGTGTCCGGGCTGTAGAGTAGTAATACAATGGCGTGAAAAAAAAACTACTTTAGAGTTATCTGACAGGTATTTGGTGAACAGTGAAGAATTTCTCATGTCAAAATCCCAACTTTCCTTCAAAACTCAATCCTGTATGGATGTCCAGCATGGAATGATGATGGAAAGATGCCCAGCCCTTCTTAAAACAATGTCTCAGTGTGTGATTCACATCATTTAAAGTGCAGGTGGAAATCCTGTAGTAATGAACTGGATAATCAACAATACTCAAAAGAAATGAGCATGTAAATGTTGGCACAGAAGTAGACAATTACTAGACAATAAATTAATAAAAGGATCGTCAGCTTCTGTCCGGATTTAATCTTGCAGAAATTGGCTGAGCCTCCGTTTAATTTAACAGGCAGGTGTTGGAACATTCTGTGCAGGGCAGCTCACAGAAAAGCAGGGCTTGTGCTGAACCAAATGAAGGACCTGTGCAGTAATGTACATTCAGGCAGGTTTTTGTTTCTTTTTGTTTGGTTTCCTTTGTGAAGTTGTATAAGAATGTCTGTTAACTCCTGGATTGAAAGCCCTATTTGTAGTTACCCACCACACATGCAATCACATGAAGCAACCCTGGTTGGATTTCTGTTTACAGGTTGATTGAGATTATACATATGTATCAAAATTCTTTGTATTTGCTTCCGTTATGTGTGATCATTTGTGGAAAACTATAACATTTACTTTACTGATCCCCACAGGAGATTATGGAATTCCAACAATTTTTACTGTTCTATAGGCTATAGTATATAGGGAATAGGAGCAGATTTTCGATATATTGCTTCCAATGCTAAGGTGCTACTGAACAGTAGTGTACTGTACTAACAGTCTTCAGAAATCAGAATCAGAAATCCTTTATTAGTCCCACAGTGGGGAAATTTACATGGTTACAGCAGAAAGGTAAAAAAGGATACAATAAAAACACACGTGAGCACTACAATTAAGTGGATGGTTAAGTAGGTAAGTAAAGTGCGAATGCAGTGGTACCGGGCTAAATACAACAATAGATAGTAAGTGTAAAAATATTGCACAGAGATATTGCACATTGCAGTGTAATGTCACAGTCTGAATTGGTGAGTGTGTGGTGGTCTGTCAGGGGCTTATTTAAAGTATTTGTGATTTGTTGAAAAAAAAAAAACAAGCATAATCTGGGACAAACATAACTGACAATGCAGTTTTGTTGTATGGGAATGTCATTGTGGAATTCTCCTGTCCACACTCAGGTAAAAATGACAGAGATAGGGATTTCACCACAGACAGTTTATTCTAGGTTTCAGCCTTTTCAGGCAAACAAAGAAAAGAGAGACGCCTGTTGAGCTTCTCGCTGCTGCCTTGGGGAACTCTCCTGGCTGGAGTCAGCTTCTGGCTCGTTCTGGACACAGCCTACTGCAGAACCAGAACCAGGTTAACAGCATGCTTATATTGTGTCGCTGATTACCTGATTCCGTCCAGCTGTCTGATCCCCAGCTGAGCCACTCCCGACTCTCCCCAGCAGACGGCGGCATGACCACACTGCACTGCCACATTCCCTCACCGCCCCACTCAGGCCGGGGCTTCATTGGCCGCCAGCCGACTGCTAGCCCCCCCCCCCCCCCCCCCTCCGCTTCTCTACCTGTGGCCGCACCTGCCCGCCGCCCAAGTGGTACCCCAGATACCGTCCCTCCCTCCGTCTAACCGCGCACTTCTTCGGGTTAGCTGTGAGGCCCGCTCTCCTCAGGGACTCGAGCACTGCCCTAACCTGCTGCATATGCTGCTCCCATGTCTCGCTGTGTATGATGATATCATCCAGGTAGGCAGCAGCATATGCAGAGTGGGGACACAGCACCCGGTCCATAAGCTGCTGAAAGGTGGCTGGGGCTCAAAATAACCCGAATGGAAGTGTCATGAATTGGTACAATCCGTACAGAGTGGAGAAAGCCGTTTTTTCCTTAGACTCTGGAGACAGTGTCATGATTCTATGATAACCTTCCAATACAGTATATACATTTAGTTTTGAATATGTACTTTGTATGTTTTCTATTCATATAATCAGTCCAGCAACTTTCATCTGTCTATGAATGTTATCTGTATATCCAGAGAAGAGTTGACTCTCCCTCTTCCTCAGAGGTACTTCTCTCTCTAATCTTCTCTCTTTCAACTGCTCTAACCTTCAACAACGGAACTCTGGACAACCGGACGACTGGTACCAACCACCACTCCTCTTTCTACACATTACTCTTTACCACCGATAGCTTCAGATTTTATGACCCACCAAAAGAAAGCTGGTTTCAATCACACCTGTCTTCCCATCTCTATCGTGCTTTGTTCTCTCTCTGAGGTATGTGGTCATCAAGACTATAACTGTGGTGAAGAAATCTCCGTACTTTGCACTTCGCTACAGACTGCTTGACACTCTGTATCGTTGTTCCTTCTTGCAGGAATAAAGAATTAAAATATTACTTATTCAATTAAGTATGTTTATTTCAGTGTAATATCACACCATCTCTTATGATAGTTTACGTCGGTTAAATTCCACGACAACAGGGGAATCTGCCAGTAGCCCTTGGTTAAAACCAGTGTCGTGTAAAAAACAAGCTGTGCCTAGCCGATCCAGGAGTTCGTCGATCCCGGGTAAGCATCGAATTTGCAAACCTCATTCACCCTGCGATAGTCCACGCAGAACCGTACTGACCCATCAGGCTTGCGCACCAGCACGACGGGGTAGCACCAGTCACTATTAGACTGTTCTATTACCCCCCATCTCTAGCATAGCCAGAAGCTCCACCTCCCTCCATGCTTTTAGGAGATTGAGGTGGTGAATTTGTGTTGCTCCCCCCCTGTCCAATCGCACCACCTCGTAATTGACATCCCCTTGTCACTTGCCGAGTCATTTGGAGCTAGCAGACGGGAGCAATACAAGCACTTTATCTCCCGGTGTAAATTGTTCCTCTGTTGTACAGGCGCTGCTGGTGCTTCTGAGCCTGGAGCAAATTCTCCCGTGATAACTGTCCCAGTGAATGGAGTTTTGCTGTCAGGTCCAGCACGTATTGAATTTAATTTTTGCTTGTGCTTGGTGGACCCTCCTCCCAGTTTTCTTTAAGCAGGTCCAAAACACCCCGTGGCTTTCTGCCAAACAACAATTCAAAGTGATAAAATCCCATGGAGGCCTGGGGGATCCTCCCGCACTGCGAACAACAGGGGGTCTAATCATTTATCCTAATTACGGCTGTCCTCGTGAATGAACTTACATAGCCATGTTCTTAAGCGTTCAAACCGCTCCACCAGGCCTTCTGTCTCTGGATGATAGACATTAGTCTGGATGGACCAGACGCCCAGTAGTCCGTACAACAACACCGCAGACAACTCACATTTCCCTAATGCACGTGAACGCACCCCTACAGTTTTCCCCACTAGCCTATCAGTGGGGAAAGTTAGGGAGAGTTCAGGGGGTGCATGAGGCGAGTACTGACTCCAGCCGTAACCCTATGCTGTTTTTCCCTTAAACGAAATTGTAAGGGTCACCAGCGGATACTCGTGAATATCCCCATGCACACAACTCACCCTCACCCACGATGCTTCCAGCAATGCCCTGGGCCGAACCAAGCGCTCCCATAGTCCGTCAGAGCCTGGTGGACACCCCCCTGTATACATACCTGTACACGGTACGTCCCCTCCGGACTGGGGGAGGAGACTGGCGGCCCTGCAACCCGGACCAGCTGCCCGACCTCCATAAGCGGACATTCCCGTCGGGAGTGGCCAGGCTGCACGCACCGCCAGCAAATCTGCCCTGGCATCTGAGGAGCCTTGTGTTGCTGGGCGACCAGACACGTAAGCTGGGTCCTGTGACGAAGCAAAAGAAAAGGGGGAATTAACAGGGGACAGTTTCCGCAGTGTCCATGGTCGGAGTATGGGAGGGCAACTGTGGGACAGTCGGGGCCGCCGCGGGCTGGAATCTCCTCCTGAGGCTGGGACGAGCCAAGCCGTTGGAACCGCAGGAGTTTGGGCTTCTTCCTTCAGGCAGGGAGAGGTGGCTCTCCGCAAGGACGAAGGCGACATCGAGGCTGGCAGTTCGCTGTGGAGGATGGTAGCCTGGCGGTGAACTGTTCCAGTACCACCTGCTTGGCGACGTCCTCCGCGGAGTTGGTTCCTGGCTGGAGCCAATGTCTTGCTGTGTTGAGGAGCTGCTGCGCGAAGGAGAAAGGGTGGGCAGCGTCCTCGCAAGGTACAGGACAGCCCTCCGGAGCTGGTCGTAAGAATGTCTGGAGGACGCTGGCAGGCTATGTGCGGCCACCACCCACTCCTCCTTCGGACACCCACACGCCGCCACCGTGCCCTTGAGATGTCAAAGAATGCCTCTGGATTGTCCTCCGCCGTTATCTTCTGAAGGCCGACCGACGGTGGCCGGGCCAGAGGGCTCCCTGCTTTGCTCTCCCGGGTGATCGGACGCTGCAATTCCCGCAGAAGGGCATGATCCCCACCCTGGCACATTGCGATGTCCCACAGAGCCTGGTTCTGCTGCTGCTGCAAGGTGGCGGTGCACTCCTGCAGAGCGGCCAGACAATGGAGGACCTGTCCCAGCGTGCTTGGTGGAATCCCCTCTTCTGTCATCAGGTCCCTGTTCCGGCGCCACTTGTGGAAATCTCACCCAGGTGAAAATTACGGTGATAGGTATTTATTCTGGGTTTTTGCCTTTTCAGGCAAACAAAGAAAAGAGAGACAGTCCGGCCTGTTGAGCTTCTCGCTGCTGCCTTCCAGCCGGAGTCAGCTTCTTGCTCGTTCTGGACCCAGCCTACTGGAGAACCAGAGCCAGGTTAACAGCATGCTTATATTGTGTCGCTGATTACCTGATTCCGTCCAGCTGTCTGATCCCCAGCTGAGCCACTCCCCAGCAGACGGCGCCGTGACCACACGCAGCTGGTGTGATCTCATCGCAAGATGGTCTCCAGTTGTATTATGTTATTTACACTTTAAATATTAATCTCATATTTATAGTAAAATAAAATGTCCAATATGTTTTAAACATCTGAATAATAGGATACACGTTCTGTTTTGAGTTGTATAAGCAAATACATTTAGAAGAAATAAAAAGTTTAGTAGTTTGCAGCATGTGCATGTTTGCGTACACCAGAACAGATGAAGAGAGCACACACACAACTCTGCAAATTGGTCATCTTATGAAAACTCTCCCTAGCAATGTTAAAACTAATGTCCTTGGTACAGGAGCATATTGTTGAAAAAAATAATAAAATCATGTTCTCATAGTACAAATAAATATCAAGTCAGAGCTGAAACAGTGAAGAAGTCATACTCTATCACTGGTTCTTAACCTTTTCCAGTCGCGACCCCCCAGAATAATCCGGTTGGTGTTCCCCCTGACCCGCTGGAAATCCTCCGTCAGAAACTCTTCCAAACACAGTCAATAAAATTATTCTAATGTAAATTATATCACAGGTGCAGGTGATGTTTTGTTAAAACCATTCCCCAGTCTAAAATATGGTATTTAATTTTTTTTCTCCACAACCATCTGCCAACCCCCAGAAATTATCTCGCGAACCCCTTGAGGGTCGGGATCCCCAGATTGAGAACCACTGCTCTACATCATCAAACAAAAATACTGTAGTAGTAATAATGCTCATCACCTGCTTAAATAGCTGGAGAAAGAATTGTGTCCGGGTCACCTAATTGTAACACTGTCCTCCATCTTTGAGCAGTTGAATATGTGAGTATATTTTTTTCAGAAATAACAACCAGAATATTCAGACTGTGGCCAACCAGACTTATATTTTATTACAGTAAAAATCTTACTTGTTGTCCGTAAACTCTTTATAATTGATGAATTATAATGCAACCCTGCAGTAGCCTATATGTGTTTTCCATGTGGTGCATAGGCTGGTGTACATGATCATTCATTACACGATCAGCTGCACACATGCTGCCTGCTGCTAAAGCTGCACTTTTTAGCTGTTAGTACTTGTTAGCTCAGTGCTAATGTGTTTGAACAGAAAAAAGGAGGAAGGGGCTACCTTCCTGGACTGCCATGTCGACTGTATTAGCTCACATCACGTTCAGATGTGGAAAGAACTGGGAGGAAGTGTGGTAGTGGTGAAGTTGACGTTCTGGTTTGAGCAACATTTTTCGTGGCAGTAAAAATGGAAATCAAAAAGTAATTATCAAAGAAGCAATAAGTAAGGATTTTACTGCCTCGAGCGTGACCATCTGGTAGAGGTTAATAGGATTGTTTATCAGTGTCGGTGAGTCAAAAGTTACTGTGTGAGATGCTGGGATTGTTCAACAGTCTGATGCAGACTTGCTTTGCCCCGGCCCGTCCTCACATGTAAAACGACACGCAGACCTGCCCTGTTTCCCCAGTGACATCATGAAGGATGATCAGGGTAGTCTACTTTGCTCCTGTTGGATCTTTGCTCCTCTAGACTTCACGTGTTGCTTATTTTCCAGTCCTTCACTGCACGCTCCATCTGAAACAGAGGCAGAGGAGATGGGAAGCATTCATTAACTATACCCATTATATTGTAACAAGCTCTTTAATATGTTGTTAAAAGTGGCTTCAATTACACAAATGCACTTCAAATCTAATTTGTGTGTGCACATGGGTGCATGCAAACAAAGGCTAAAAGATGGTGAATTACAGGAAAATTAAAGGTTTTTAGTAAAAAAAAGCACATTTTGATAAATGTGATGTTTTGAAAATGAAGTGTTTCAAAAAATGGATGTATATACGGACGGACAACTTTTTAAATGGTGATGGCCTCAAAACATCCAGCGAGTCAGACTGTAGGGATTTGAGACTTGGGGGAGGGTTAGTTTGGTCTTGGCTCTGCTGCTGCAGAAGGACACTATAAAAGTAAATTAAAAAAACAGGCAGCAGAAGTAATAACTTTATACTCAAACACAATTTTCAAGTTTTCAATCAATTGAATGCAATTAAAGTAAGAAGTCAATCAAGTAATATAATTGTAGATGACAGCTCTACAGTTCCTGCTCTGCACACAACACCAGCTGCGTTAATGTGTCTGACTGGAGAGTTGACTGATTTTAGACATTGTTCCTCTGCAACAATCACTACATCTGCGGTGAGTCTGTGGTACTCAATCATGAGAGAATAGTGGTCATATAGTTGGTAAGACATTACATTTTCATATTTAATGAGCTACTCCTGAGAAGAACACGTTTTTTAAAGACATTACTGATTTGTATCTCTTCCTTGACTTTTGAAACCAAGAACATTTGATTTCTTTGTATTGATTTTTTAATTTTTGAATATTGTAATCCCATACACATCCATTGTCAAAATGCTCAGTATTGTAGGGATCGACTTAAAACACAGTTTATGAATAAATATGACCATATAACCAAAACACACGCATTAAGGCTATTCTATGTGATCTTATTTGAACTAATTTAATATTTTTTCACTTTCATTCGCTGAGCCTCCCTGAAACAGTTAGGAGCCCCCCTGGGGAGGCCCGCCTCCCACTTTAAAAACCTCTGAGTTATATAATGCATTGATGCCTACAGAGGCCCATTCAGTCCCACTGTATTTATAACTCAACCACTGAAGACAGTACAAGCTCCATTCAAATTATAATATTCAGCATTGGATATTGATTAAATGTGAAGAAGCTCATTATGAGGACCTGTATAGTTATATAGCCTACTGTCATGCATTAAAGCTTAATGCTGAAGTGTTATGAATCCTCCGTTAGCATTGCATCTGTAACTAAGCCAGGTCAATGAGCTTTGAAAAGTGTGCCAATTAGCATCAATGTGCAAAGCATTCACACAAATGTTCTTCATGGAATATTTTTTAATCATCTCTTGATTAATATATTACATTCATGGCCTTCTTTTAAATTAAATGGTTAAATTTGTCCATGTTGTGAGAAATGTCATTTAATTTCTTGCCCTCCCAATGATGAAAACTTGCATTTGATAAAGTCAACAGCAACATTTCTTTCCAGAACAAGGCTGAAATCTCAGAGTAGGATTATCCTGCACAAAGAAAGTGAGAAAATCAGTTTTTCCATTGTTTTGGTAAACATTTTTTTACTTTGAGTATCAAATTCTCACAGCCCATATTCTCTGGTGGCTGGAAATAGTCTAATGTGGGCTCCTTCAGGTGTCTGAAAAAATTATGATATTGTACTCCTGCAGTACCCACTTTTATGACCTGGAGATGTTGTGGTTAATTACTGTCCCCGCTGAAAATTAGGTGACAGTTTGGTACAAATTACATTCATTAATGCAATAAAATATTTCTTTTGAATGAGTTTCTCAGTCAGAATCGCAGCTTTATATCACTTCAGGAAACAGTGAGAACACTGCAGCTAAGACTCTGGATTTTGTGAGTGTTTGTGCTGTTTTCTACACGGTAGAATACAGAAGGACATCACAAGCTTACCTAACCTGTAACTACTCAGCAACACCAAACATGTATGAAAAAAGTAAATCAATGGAAGGAGTCTGTGGCACATTTCAATTCATTGAACAAAAACATGGGCAATTACATGTAATTATATAGCCAGTATAAAGTATGATATAGAGAGAAATCTAGAAATGTCACTGAAAGATCATCACAGCCCCGCTGTCTTACAGTTAAGGGGTTGGGCATTTTTAGAATCTGGTTGCATCTTTCATCCTAAATAAACTTACTTTCAAAGATGAAGACAAAAGAAACGTAGAACAGAGTGGGAGGCATATACCTGTGCAGAGACAATCATCACAGAGAGGATGAAAGCTGATTCAGTCACTCCATCCCAGTAGTGCTGCAATTTGTACTGCCTATATATAGATATTCATGTCCTTCATTTACTTTAGATTTATTCAGATTCCAGTGCAGTTAATTTATTGTAGTTATTGGAGCATAAACATGAAATATAATTTAAAAACTACAATATTGTTTCAGTATGTGAACCCAGGGCTACAAAGTGGCCAAGTGTGTTTTTTTCCTTGATGTGTAAGGTTTGTAGCAAATTTTATTTCCCTCTTTCTTTTATGAAATTACTGTATTACTCAGATTTACTTTGAAGCATTCTACTACACATTTCAGTGTTAGAAAACTCTGCCTTCATCTATTTGGTACCTCGCTGGTGAGGTTGAACTCTGCAGGTGCACTGTTCTCACTGAGGAGAAAATACAAGTAATAATTGATCAGATGCACCCCTAGTATTTCTTGTTCCTGGCCAATCATCAGCCTATTTAGAGAAAATATGTCAGTGAAACAGGATTACTAGCAGATGAAATGTGACCTTTGCTTTCACCTTTAATACTTTGAGCAATTTTGCCACAGCTGAATGTACACATTATTGAAAACTGCATATCCCATGACACATTGTGGCATGCATATCTTTGAGCTCAAATGATCATTTTATCCAACAAGTTTCATGTTGCATTGAGTTTCAGCACTTTCAATATATCTCAAAATGAAAAACAAATAAATAGATAGATAAATAGAAAAAATACATAAGTGATTTCAGCTCAGAAATGTATCTACAATAAAAATGGAGGCTGCACTGTAGGCACATAAGTTTACGTTTATTACAAATGGAAAATAAAAATACAATTTAACTTGCTAGTATGGTTTTCTACTTTTTTGGGATGCCCCCCTGCTGTAGGTATATAGAAAAGCAGCATGGCATACCTAGCAACATGATAAGTAACATGCAGGGAGTATTGCAAATAATCTCCCCAATGGAAATTAAGCCAGAAATAAAGAGCCTCCAGGGCGAAGACACAGAAGCTAAGCTCTTACAGATAGCAACAGCAGAAGCTACAGCAGAGGAGCAACTGTATGCTTGCACTCATTTAAATAGACCACCACTGCAGTAACATGCAGTGATATGCTGTGACATGCTGTGGTATGAAGTGACATGCTGTGATATTAAGTGACATGCTGTGATATGCTGTGACATGCTGTGGTATGAAGTGACATGCTGTGATATTAAGTGACATGCTGTGATATGCTGTGACATGCTGTGATATTAAGTGACATGTTGTGATATGTTGTGACATGCTGTGATATGTTGTGACATGCTGTGATA
>CALSCE010000030.1:1358998-1380746 GCA_943593645.1 Bovichtus variegatus
GTGCTATGCAGTGCTATGCAGTGCTATGCAGTGCTATGCAGTGCTATGTAGATCTATGCTGTGCTATGCAGTGCTATGCAGTACTATGCAGTGCTATGCAGTGCTATGCAGATCTATGCTGTGCTATGCAGTGCTATGCCGTGCTATGCTGTGCTATGCAGTGACATGAGGTTATGCTGTGATATGGGTGCTATAGCTGTGAGAAGGCACGGCATAGCGTTACTTTCAGTGTCATGATGGACAACGTCAAATATGGGCATTATGTGAAAATCCTCTAACATTACAGAAGTGTAATCAGTCTTATGAAACCGTTATTGTTTTAGTTTTCATCAACTGAAAAAGTTGTTGTTAAAAAAAAAAAAAACTTGTTGTTACAGTGTTATGTGATGAATGGGCATTTAAATGGTATGTTTCCATGAGGAATTTAAGTCATCTCCGATGTTGGACTAAATGGCTAAATGATTTGTGGCTTTACAGGGTCATATTGCAAAGAAAACAAAGTCCTGATGCAATAGGCTGAGTTTAAACGATGGATTGCTTTGTCAAACAGTGTCTCTGTGTGTCTCTGGGAACATACTGTATTACAGACACAAGTACCTTCTGACAGTTAAATTCATGGATGTGTTCATAATTTATATTTCATGAGTATTTTTATTTTTATGATGGCAACAGAAAAACAAGCTGCTGTTATTCTTTATTGCCCTCCGCTATCCTTTAAAGCTGTCATAAGTTTATTTTACTATTTGGTGTTGACATTCAGCAAATATTGGACTTCAATTAAGAATATATCAGGATTTCTCATGTAGGTCTACTGTATGTATGCTATTGCTCTGCTATATGCTTTTAAAGTAAATTCAGAGACTGGTGCATTTGATCAGTAGACTTACATTTTAAGTACAGTAGGCTGGTGCAGAGGTGCACACAACATTTTATTGTAACATTAACATTTATTATACTGTATGCTCTGCTGCTATTCGTAATAACATGGTCGTCACTTTTGATTGCAGATTTTTAATATTTACAAGCGGAAGTGGGGGTGGGTTTTTAAAGTCAGGTATCACCAACACTATCACCTGCAGACAGCTAAACTCTTTGAGAATTACTTCTGTGATTATTTACGAAGTCTGTTCATTGGATAGCCTAGTTTCAGAAGTTCGAGGGTGTAAAACTATCCAGTATTTCACAGTAAAAAAATTAGTATAGAAAATGAGATAAACTCATAAAAAAAGTTTATCGCCTTAAATGGATTTAGTTCCCATTCAGGAGGTCCCGACCGGACTGAGAAGCACCACTGGTTGATTTAAGGCTGTACATACTTACCCTACGTTTTGCACGTTAAAATAAGCCCAGTTAATTAACTTTAGTATATATAGGCTACTTTTCACTGCTGGAAACTGAAGGAACATTCCCAAATTGAAGTTGTCATGAATATCTGGAGCCACACAGACATTGCTCTCACTTTTGCTCGCTCTTTGCTTTGCTATTTCTGCTTTGCCTAATATGCCTTGAAGTAGGATCAATTCCACTCTGTAATAAGTAAACACGCGGGTTTTCATTTACTCGTAAAATACTAAGCGCCTCCAAAAGTTGTTGCCGCGAATAGCCACTTCAAGCCAGCTACAAAGAACCAGGACACAACCGGAAGTAGGTCGCGTTTCTTTCAACTTAAAAGTACCACCGCTACTCACGCGCTGCAGGAAAATCTGAACACCAAGAAGTGTCCTTTACTTGAAGAAATAAACCGGAAGTTGTGGTTTTTAATGCCGTGCGTTTTCCTACAGCACCGCTGCCAATAACCTCTCAGCTGAAGGAGGGACTTTGTTGAGCGCTGCGTTGGTGGATGTTTTACAGTCAGACAGGAGCACCGGGGGCCTGAAGAAAAGCACTTTTAGGGATTTTCAGAGACTCACAGGCTATTTTTCTCAGACGGCATCACACAGCAGACACACGTCAGATCGATAAACATGAAGAATCCTCTGTACTGGGCTATGCTGGTCGGGATGACCGTCCTGCTGATGGAGCAAGGTAAGTGATGGGTTTTGTCACCCTTGGAACACTTGTTATCGCTATCTGCGACGTGTTTTGTCGGGAATGTTTGTCAGTTTATTAAGTCCCTAATGCTTCTCGCGGACAGTCTTTGCGCCTGATTTGACATCAAGATGCTTGTCATGTAAGCTGCAGCTTAAATTAAGCGATTAGTGGAGTGCAGTCTCTGTCTTGGTGCCAGTGGCTTGACTCTCTAAGTATCCAAGTTGTTCTGGATGTATTTTAACACCAGGTATATTAGGCTGCAGCCTTTTCTCTGAAAGTGTAATCCTGCCAAAGTATTCTCAGCAGTATTTGTTTTGCTTTGGTTGTTCGTTTTTGCAACAAAAGAAAAAAAAAAAGAAGGAAAACATAGAACCAATGCTTTTCATTTTGCTTGCAGGCGCTATAACATCCAGTCACACAGATCTTTATTGTAATGAACCTGCAATTCAATTTGAGCAATGGTCCTTTTTGCGCTTGGAGCTCCAGCTGCCCGCGGATCATCTTGACGCATGGTACGGCTCACGGACGGCAGGTCTTTGCTGCAAAGTTGATTAAGTATTAGTTCTTAATCCACATTGACTGCGTGGTCAGGTCATCCAAGTTAAGCCATGTATTCTCCGGGCAGGCGAGAGGGCTTTGAGGTTGGAAGGGAGAGCAGTGAAGCAGTTCCGTCTTTCTGACCTTGTTTACACCTGGCATTACAAATTCAATCGAATAAGTAGACTGGAAAGAGGTGCGCTTTAAAACGTGCAAATACCGGCCACCTAAAGAAATTGAAAACGGTACCTTTTTTAAAGCCCTAATGAAACTAGTGTGCACTTACCTGTATTCTTCTTCAGGCTCCATCACCAGTCTATAATAACAGAGACACTGAAGAAAAGATGAATGCTCTTAAATCCTCCTTGTCCTTTGACGTTAAACAAATACATAGGTGAATAAACAAATGAATGAAGTGGATGAAATAATGAGTGTAGGAAGGATGCAGGGGCGTTTTTATCTCATCAGCTCTCCAAACATCACGGTTTTATTTGGACAGCAACCCAGTTGCTCTTTATAGATGTGTCCTCGGTTGGACAAAATGCTGCCCTCCAGAACTAAAGTCAAACTCCTTTACAGAAAAAAACAAGCAGGTAAAGATTCTTGCATAAATAGCTGAAGTAAGAATGCATATTAGAAAATATTAATAAAAAATAAAAATAGAGATGAGGTCACAGGTTTACATCCTCGATAATTAATTCTGTTTTTAAGGTAAAGTGAAAAAAATAAAAGTAAAATGCTGCCTTTGACCAAAGTCAACAGATTTAAAGTAAGTGTTTTATTCCTCGTAACAAATACCATCTTTCGGCTTTAATGAATGAGGGTTCCACTAAACAGGCTTCACAACAACTCTGATGTTATGTGGCACACAGTTTTAGAACATAACCCTCTTTGCACTTTTCAACCTAATTATGTATGTTAGATGTGTCAGTGGCAAAAAAAAAAGATGGAATAAATTTGAGCAATCTTAGTAGACCAGATAGAGCTTGTTTTAACCCCCACTTAAAGAACATCACCACTGTCACTGTTATTACCACGTATCATCACTTATTTTGCACAGTAGTATAGTCATTATTTTGCAGGCAAGAAATTGTGTCAAGTGAAAGAAAACCTCTGCAGACAACATTTTGAAAAATACCAAACTTCCTGCTGATGATGGCAGCCAAGGAGATAGCGTTTTGTTTAGTGTCACATTGCTCTTAACATGCCTGCTTTCAATGCACCTCAAAAAAACTGTGCCTTTCGCCCTATTTTCAGTCCAATCCATTCTCCAGTCGAAACCAAAAAGTTATTTGCATATCGGCAGATCTCTTGCAGAATCAGAGATCTGTTAGATTAGATTAGATGACATTTAAATGCTTCCCATGGGGAAATTGGGTCATTGCAGCAACAGAATAGGGCACAGATAAGAATGAGGCAAATATAGAGATGTTTTGATAAGATAACAAATAAACAGAGCAAAAGTAAATATGGAGGATGATGAATGAATAAAGATTTACAGGTGAGTAGATTAATGCAGGGTGTATAAGTGCATCACCAACTCTGACAATAAAAGGCTATATTTCATGTTGAGGGTTGTGGTTGGATAGTTTTATTATCAAGTCTGAATCCAGCATTGAATCTCATCAAATCAGAATAATTTAAAATCCCTTATTGAACCTAACCAGGTTTAGTTTTTAATGTTTGCAATCACCGGAAAGTTATAAATAACTAATATTTTGAAAGATTATTGTAATCACCTTTTGCTGGCTGAGAAGACTGAAACTTTACAGAGGTTTTACAGTACACTAATTCAGTCGAGACCATTCATCTAGACTGAGGTGTCTTTTCCAAACAAACTATCTTTCGGCCAAGTGCAGACACAAGCTTGCAGTGAGTACATTAACCAGACAACAGCAAAACGTTTGTACTTTTGGAATTAACATTAATTAAAAGCGTCAATATTTGTCTGGCGAAAGCGATGGCCAGCAGTGGTTAAAAATAAAGCACTTGTTTGGGCGCCCGCTCTGCCAGGTGAGCTACCGGGCGCCCAAACAAGCGCTTTATTTTGAGTCTTTATTGCAGTGGCCCGGTATGCTGTATGCTGCCATCACTGTTTCAACATGAAGGGTGTATTCTGAGGGTAGCTTCTCTCATGGTCTGGTCTGATTATAACTTCAAATAGAAGCAGATTGTGCACATCCTGACTGTTCCTGAGAGACATATTGATGTTTTGGCTCCTATACAGATATGTAGAGAAATATGAAGAGGACCCTGTAGGTCAGAATGACAGGTGGGGTGAATGCAGAGAGCAGGGCAGATTGATAGAGACAGTAAGAAGCGCCTGGGCTGAAGCGCTCGACTAGTTGGCTGGCTGAGGATGGAGCCACTGTGGCAGGAAGCACTGTACATCTGGATGGTAGTCGACACAAACAGGTGCTTGAAGCGCTTCTCTGTGCACCTTGAGGGGATGAGCCGCAGGCTAAAATTGCTGTGGGGCTGTGTCAGCTCACTCTAGGGTGGGAGGCTTTGTCCAAAGTGAAGATTGGTTCAGTTTCCCGTTGATGTATTTTGCGACGTAGTTCTTTCTTCTTTTCTTTCCTTTTTTATGTAGAAATAGTTTCCAGGACACAATCAACATGATGCAGAGTTCAGCATCGTGTCATGCTGTCTCTGGCTTTCTCCTGTACAATTAGAAAATATGTGTGAATATGTCAAGGTCAGCTTCACAGTGCCTCTCGCATTATTTTCTACCATTTAATATGTTTGGCACAGGCTGTTGTATGCACTCACCATGACAGAAAAAGGCAGTAGAGTTCATGCAGCTCAAACAAAGAGTACCTCCTGCCTCTCTGCAGCTGTTCCTACTGTTTCAGTCAGTGGATTGAATATGCAAGTAGCTTTCAGAATGATCTGAACCCCAACAGTTGATCATCTTTCACAAGAACCGAATGAACAGACTCCAACATGTGAAGTAGGACACCTAGGTAGGAAGCAACCAAATACTGACAAGAAGGAAAATAAGTCACAAGAAAAAAGAAATGAAAAAAACCACCCCAGAAAAACATCCCAATATCAAGCTGCCCCAAAAGAAGCAGCATATGTTCTTTTTCTAACAATGAAAAGAAGAGTTTAGCTTTCTGGAGTATTAATCCAGCTTTAGATAAACACTGCTAATGAGGCAGCCTCATTGTCTAAGTGGACTTCCTCCCTCCCTCTTTCTCGGTATGTGGCTGGGAGAAGACAGTGCTGGCTGTGTTACCAGGATGCAGCACAAACTCTTGTGTTTTTTTCGACCAAGACCCTCCCAGGCCTGTGTATTGTGCTCTTGTCCTTCCTCCATCAGCCCGTGTCAGTCAAAGACAAGAATTATAGCCGGTTAGATCGAAATTTGGAGCAACAGCTGTTATTGGATGACCAGCTAAGAGAGCAGAGATGGATAGGGGTGGCGGTATGGGAGCCATGGTGTGCTCCTTGTATACAGCCTTTTGTCAAAGACATTGAGATCATTGTTGATGGCTAGAGTGTGTTCTCTTCTTATCACAGGGCTACAGCTACTCAGTAGGGATCTCGAGGCAAAAGAGCAGAGCTATTGCTGTAAAAAATGTCTTTGTCTGTTTCCCGGTGCACAGTGCACATAAAGCCTTGAAGCAGAATGTACAGGCTGAGCAGGCAGATGGCAGACAATGGAAGGTAGAAATCGCCACCTGTGTACAGTGGCGTGATATCAAAATGTGATGAATGAATGTCATGTTAATAGGCCATGAGACACTATTAAAGCCAGCCTCTCAGCTGAAAAGCAAGAGTTCACCCTCAGACACGCATACGCTAAGATGTATTGATGACTTTAGTTGAACATAAAGCATTGAAATGTATCTTTTTGATGCACTTTCCCTGAACTTGCCTCATCGACCTTTACTCCAGATAGTGATTTACTTCACTTCCCAGAATGCCCCCCCAAAGACTGGCATGAATCTGTTGCATACAGTGCTGTGAGTTACAGAATGCTTATTGTCAAAACAAAACTATAAAAAAAAAGGAAGGGTGATTATGCCAATGTAGTGCATGAATGCACATTGATGCCATGTATGAAAACTTTCAGTTTGGCCAACACTGAGGTGATCTCCAATCAGTTAATGCTATTTAATAATATGCAGGAGGGCTAACATTTCCTATTATTACCAGGAGGTGGCTCTAATCATCAAATTGCATATGCCTCTTTACATTTGGACTTTTATGATACTTACTGGTACTTATTGCTTTGTTCGTAAGTTAGCATTCGCACTTTGTTTAGCTAACGACAGCCAGCATTATATCTGGTGAGACGTCCTACATTCATTTGGAGATAAAACATTAACATTAATAATAAATAATCCTCATGAAGGTGTCACAAACACATTAGTTGGTGAGTGACAGATTGTTACAGCCTCTCGAGCTTAATCGTTGTCATGACTTATGTGTGTGCTAGCTAATAATTAAGCAATTGCTCATGACATGCTGTGGTATGTCGACATCGAACTCCTCTTTGCAGCTCTTCATGTAGTTTTGCAGGTGGATTTATTTCTGGAGATGGGCACTAGACAATACACTCCTCCATAGAAGTTAACCTTAAATGTTTTCACTTTGTCGCGCGTTTTAGCTAGCAGACTTGTTACTTTGTATCTGTAACCTGCTTCATGTTGGCAGAAGTGATCCCCGTGACCCTATCACTAAGCAACCATGAAAACACACCTCAGTTCGATAGTTTAACGTCTTTTTCTCAGACGTGGATTGAAACTGAAATGTGCAAAATAATTGCCAATCACCATGGAAAGAAAACTTGGTATGTGGTAATTATATCATGGCTAGGAACCAATCAGATTGCTTGATTTGAGCTACCCGTTTCATAATATAGGCTTGATGTTACGAATCACTGAGGCAAAGAGCAAGGCATTGTAGCATAAGGTCAAGTCCTAGTTTGGCTACAGGACATTTTTCTAACTCTGACATATCCTTGCGTCCAGCCAGTTATAATCAGAGCTATTAATAAATTAATAATTAATATAATTTCAGTCTGGTCAGCGAAACAACACTGATATGATGGGACCTGCCATGATCGCCCCATTAAATACAATGGCTCCAAAGTCTGGCACAGATGCAAAATGCCAATAATGCCACACGACATAATGACCCTTCCTTCTTTTATAGTTTCATTGGTTTGTCAATTAAAATGTAGTTCAAGTTTAAATAAATGAGAACAAATGTGTAATTCTTTCACCTTAATTT
This sequence comes from Bovichtus variegatus, assembly GCA_943593645.1. Taxonomy (NCBI): domain Eukaryota; kingdom Metazoa; phylum Chordata; class Actinopteri; order Perciformes; family Bovichtidae; genus Bovichtus; species Bovichtus variegatus. The sequence continues at coordinate 1,366,811 of CALSCE010000030.1, forward strand.
AAATGCAATGCAAGTAGCCTATAACCCTGAACTACGCTGTAGATAAGACATTCTGTTAATTCACAGGCCTCACTAAAGCTGCCTTCATCACAAGGTTTTCTGCGCAGAGAACATTTACTATCTTGTGAAGCTAGTTAGTTTTGTTTCTATGGTTACCCCCCCTGCTTGCCGCTTCATACAGCTCTTATCTCATTGGTTGCGCTTTGAAAGGTCAAAGCAATCGAGGTCAAAGTTGAAATAATTTGATCTTTGAGCGCAGCGATCGGTGGTCATTTCCAGCGGTGCAGCACGCTAAGGGCAGCTTCCCCCTGGTCGTCTCCCTTCACAGGAAAACAACAACAGAGCCAGCGCACAGTTTTACCGCTGATCATGTGAACGCAGCTTTAGGCTAACAGGTGACTCCTCAGATTAGTTGTTGTGGTTAAGTCTTTTTGACATTTGTCACTTGTCTGTCAATTGTCTTCCTCACAGAACAGATATGCTTCCACATGTACAATTGTAGAAATCAACACTGACTGCATTTTTTTTACACTCAATTGTTTTTGTCTATTTTGGGTGGAATCTAATCTCAAAAAGGCAGCTATTTATAATCACACAAATCTCCTATCTGTAGATATCTTTTGAATTTACTGTATGAATTATTTTAATCATCATTCTATAATCATCAATCAAGGACCAGAGTTTCACTTTCCGGTGTCACTATAGCCTATACTTCTCATGTAGTTTATTTGAAGACTATTGTGTCACCGAAACATTTATTTTTCTCCTATTGACCCTCACTATGTAGATGGTAGCTTCATTATTTCCACATACACCCAGTACTCTAAAGCGGAAAGGATTAGTCAATTAATGGATCAGTTGGTAGGCACAAAAATTAATTAGCAGTATATTTGCTAATGTATTAATTGTTTAAGTCATTTTTTTAATTCTTGGATTAAATCTTTTTGAATATTTATCTTTGGCTATTTTGTGAGAATAATTGTTGGACTAATTTCCCCAAAAAATAATCATAAGTGGCAGCCCTACACTCCTGTGTTCAAATAAGCCCAAAAGTGTCCGACAATAAAGTTGTTTTCAGTGTTGCTGGAGCTTTGACGTCTCTAGACTTTTCCCATCTCCATGCAACTTAGAAGTAGATGAAATTGTGCCAGAAATCTCTACTCTGCTTCTACGATACTACGTGAACCCAGTTTTTCTCTTAACGGTTACAAACTGCATTTATATATAGCGCAATAACACAGAACAATCTAAAATACCTACACACCAGGGCCACACCATTAGGTGGTTAATGGTGAATAGAATTGCATTTATGTAGCACCCTTCTAGTCTTACGACCACTCAATGCGCTTTTACACTTCAATTTTTAGTCTTGCACAAGAATTCAAACACTCATCAGAGGCATTGAACTGCCGCTTGAACAGCTGATCTTCCGATTGGTAGATGACCTGCTCTACCTCCTGAGCCACTTCGTGTTTCAAATCTGCGATTAATCGAATTACACCACGTAGAACCAAATGATATGAAGTGAACCTTTTTAACAGCTGGTATACGATAACATTTCAAGTTGTAGCCATACTTCTTACATTCTGCCACTCAAATGCGGTTTCACGGTATACAGTATTACACTATTATTATTATTATTATAAACAGAATTATAATAATAAACACAATTATAAACCTGATTAAAAAATAGCATTTAACTATAATATGTTACATAACTAAAGCTTGTTAGTTTACATGTTAGCAGCACTATAGCACCTTACATTAGCTACTAAATGAAAAGTAACATAAGCCGTGCTCTTTTAAAATAATTTCCCATTCACATATTCACATGTATATGTACAGTAGGTGAGCAACAGCCTCTCAAACCTTTAACTCACACACACACTCACTTATGTCAGTTTTTTCAATACTGTAGATAAGCAAATGCACACGGTATGATAACATTCAACTTTAATCCTTTAATTCAATGAAATTCTACGATACCTGTCTACCGTTACAACCCTACAGCCAACACAGCAGATGATATTTTCAATGTGTAACTTTAGCGAACTACTTTGAGCTGATATGTGTCTGCCTCCAGGTAACACGTCGATGTAATCATGACGTGGGCACCAAAAGTGTCTATGATATTAAGGAAATGACATACATTATGATATGATAAGTGTCTGTAACTGAGAATTGTTACTCTAGATTTGAAATGATCACTTTGCCTGTTTCATGGAAACAACACGGGGCCCTGTTTGTTTTCTGAAAAGGCAAATTGCAAAAGGGAGGTAATTGTTAGCCAGTTGGAAGCAATTTCCGCGTCACATTCTATTTCTGTATTCAGTATTGCTTTTTTATTTTTTTGTGTTTGTGTGTTTGGTATTTTTATAGGTTCATATCACACATTAATTATTTGTGAGTGGTAGAAAGTTTGTGCTAAGAGTTTAATTGAAGCCTGATTGATTTACTAACACTCAGTTTGGGTCAACAATCAATTTGCAGCACTAGAATTTCACTGAAGGCTTAAAATAATAGGCTGCATTGTGTATGGCATTGACAGTTCAGCAGACAAAGAAGGAAAACAATAAATCTCAAGAGATGTTAAGAAAAAATGTGAAAACCATATTTCTTGAATATAATTAGATTATCACTGTATACTACGATGGCTGTATTACAAATATATCGTAAAGTATTACAGGACAGGAGGCCCATAGGTAGAAGGAAACAGACTCTGAAATGTTGATATTTCAAATACACATAAACATTGCCAGGTAAATCCATCATGGGCAGAAATTGCAATCGGAAACATTGTTTTTTGTTTATTTTTGATACTATGGAAATGTACTGAATAAAGTCCTTAGTTATCACTTTCACTTCTTTGCTATCAAATAATCACACCGTAGCAATACCTACAGTTGCACAAACATAAAGGCTAATTTCACTGAGAGGCTTTTCCTTCCCCACATAGTTTGCCAAGTTCCAGTGAAGTGGTCATGTGACTTGTTGGTGACGAGGGACCTTGCCAGGGAGGGCTGATTAATAAGCAACAGGGATAGTGACTTCAGACTGTGTCCATTCACCAGGTTGTCGTGTCTGAGGAATGCTTCCTCCTTGAGAAACTCTGCACTCTTTGTTTTCATGTTAAGAGCTTTATCGAAGTGTTGGTTATATATATACATGTATATATATATATATATATATATATATATAAATACATGTATATGTGTGTGTGTGCGTGTGTCCTTTGGGGTGAGGGAATGCCAAAGGCTGTTAAGCAGAGTTCCATGAGCCACTTCAAGATCTTCCAATGTGTTTTTGACTTTTGACACAAAAGAACAGCATTTTTGAAGAGTTTAGAGGAACTAAAGTAAAGAAGAAATAGCTGAGAGGCAAATATTTGAAGTTACCAGGCATTTCACATTCTTGTTTGTTAGGAGCATTATTTATGATGCAGTTACAGTGTTTGCAGCTCCAAGTTAGGGGATTGTATTTCCACTTTCTGCTTCTTATTTGCATAATCTAACATATCATCTGTTTTAAAAAATGTTGGTTAAGTTTAAAAGGAAAACAGGAAATGTGTTCAAAATGGTAAAGTAACAAACAGGTGGAAACAGCAGACCTCTAAAAGGAATCAGATAAACAGAATTATTGTCAACTTCAAACATTTGTTAAAGAATCTACCATTTTATTTTTATTTTTTTGTCCGAAATGATGGTACATGAAGCATTTATAGTACCAAAGCCACATGTTATTTACTCATCTACAGCGTACATATTCTGTATAAGGGTTATTAAAAACAGTTTTACTTCAGCTATATTTAAGAGGTTCTTTTGTTGTATTTTGGTCATTTTTGACTGAGATGTGTTGCATCTCTTAAACACAGGCATCAAGTGTAGCGATCTGACAAACCAAAGTATGCCTTTTCTCTTGTTTTAGTTCTGTAACAAAAAGCTTGCCTTGAGCAAGATGGAACACATGGCCGGTGTTAAAAAGATATAAAGACACATGCAACGCCGAGTACAGAATGCAGTGAAGAGAAATTACATAAGAGGTAAAACAAGGAGTCACAGAGCAATCACTGTGAATGTTTCATGGATACGTATAGTCCAGCTGGGATCACAGCACTTTGCAATGCATGTCATCGGGAGCATTTTTTAAACCTTTACTTTATATTTTGTCAAAAAGCCCTAAGCATCGACTTCATTTGCCTGTTGCACCGCCAAATGTCCCTCTTCAGAACACACACTTGTTGGAGCAGTTGGGAGAAGCCCAGTAGATCAAGCCACAGTGTTGTAATGTTGGCCACTGGACACTGGAGGTCCTGCCGTTGTGTTTTTATTTGAAGCCATAGCTGATGCTCGCACTGTGAGAATGTTTTGGAGCTGCAGATGAGAACCGTGGTTCTCATGTACACACATTTATTTTGGAAGCCAGGATCCCTAAAATCAAGAAGAAGGAAGAAACATCAAAAGGCAACCAGACTCAATGTCCAGAGGATAATGAAATGAGGTGAAACAACAGTTTGTTCAGCAAGAAACTAAATTCGTACATTATAAAAGGATAATGATATCTTCAACATTAAACCCTGTGATGAATTTTCTGTCTTGCTATCTGACTCTAATTAGTCTTTTGTGTTTTCCTTCTTAGAATGACCTTGCCATTACATGGGAATTCCATTGTCTGTATTATAATGAGCTTGACTGTAGTTCTTGTATCCAGAACGGCTTCTTCCTACTGTGTACAAGTATCCCTCGCCCCACTACTGACACAATCAACCTGTTTCAGCCTGAGATACTTTCCTTAATCTTCCATATGTTCTTTTTATCTGATTTGAAATCAAGCGTGGGAAACAGATATATAATTTAGGTGAGAAGGCAGTTGGTACCCACATCAATCATACACCATCACCTGCCCAGATCCTTGACATCAATACCGTGATAAGGAGGCCACTTGAGACTTGGCCTGCACTCATGCATTAATAGCATGGAGGCATCTCACAGTTGGGGAGTTGAGTACTGGGGGTGCTTCACTAGTGCAGCGGCATGGTTGTAATTTTGGAACAGATGGCAGAGTTAGCGGTTAGCAAGCACATGGTCAGTGGAATAATCTGTGTGCAAGTATTTGAGGCTTGCCTGCGCATTTGTTTGAAGCACAAGAGATAATATTTCAATTAGGGCTATCATTGATTGTGCTGGAAGCCCCTTGGCAAAGCCTTTTGTGGTGGAATCTGAGAGTGTTAATAGGAAATAGTTAAGCCTCCTGAGAGCAGGAATCTTTATTACAAATATAGTTGTCCATTTTTTCTCTTCTTGAAAAACTTCATAGTGGAGCTGCAAAGTGGTTCGACCAGCTCCGATTCCAAAATCATGAGACGCTCAGCTCATCTTTCTGTTATTCTCACTTTTGTTTCTGTGTGTCTACCGAGATGATATGTAACTACCTGCAAACAAAGGTGAGACAGTCCTCCCAACAGGAGCAGGAAGCTTCAGGACATAAAGGTATTAATTCCAAATTTCCCACTGGGGGAGGCCAGAGCGTGCTGATGTTATCTAAATCGTTCCCCCAACCTTGTGATTGATGAATGCAAAGTTAACAGATCAATACAGCTGATATAACTTAAAGCACCCCTGAAAGGACCTACAAGCTCTAACAATTTCACAAAGAGCTGATAAGAAAGACAGGAGAGAGGAGTCATGAGGCTTATGAAGCTTTGTATTTCAAAGTGCATGAATTTGCAGGTCCACGTTTAGGATATGTAAACTCATGAATATTTAACACAGATTTTTAAACCAGGATTTTTCACTTTATGGATGTTATGACATATGTCATCTTTAAGTCTTCAGTGATTCAGCTGAAGAAACAAAGCACATGGCATCCATAGACCCACCCAGTGTTCATGAATATCTATGAAATATCAGCGTCCAAGGAGACTTGCCGCACTATAGTGGAGACAGAGTGACGCGCCTCCCCAGCTCCTATCTGACAAAAGTTGCTTCTTGTCATCTGGGCTGGTGTGTGGTAGTTGTGGGTCTGCTCTAAAGTAGTTTTTTTAAATTGCAATGACATCAGCAGCAGCTGTCTTAGAGAAACCCTGATGCCATTTAACAGGTGGATTAGAATGAACGCACGGAGCTCAGTGAATGTGCCACTTTCAGTCTGTTTGGGCATCCTGGTTGTTGAAGTATCACTGATGACCAACAGCAGCTTTAATGTACCTAACTGTGCTGCAACTGCCCTAATCCAATTCTCCTAATCCCTTTGGCATGGTTTTACAAATGTTTCTTTCAATTTTCTTTCAAATGCCACCAATGCAACCAACTGCACTCTACAATCTTCTCTTGAAGAAGGTGTAATTGTTAGAAGAAATATGTTTTATTTCTTATAATTTTTAATAATAGTTTTCATTTAAATATCCTCCAGCCAAAAACAAGTGCAACATTTGGTCAGATTTTCTTTTCCAGTACTGTATTTTCACTTCTTTTTTTTTTTTTTTATATATACTAGGAACATTTAGTGTGAATAACCCAAAAAAATGTGTCATTAAAAATAGAAGAAGATTAAAGAAGTTTAATATGACTGTTGTTTCAGGACGTCATTTACAACCTAATTCTCTACAAAGCTCCTTGCATTGCTTCAGACTTTACAATGCTCATTAAATTTCATGGAAGCTTATATAGGCCTGCCTTATAATTAATGCTCAACGCTTGAGTGGCAATCTTAATAGTCTTTTAAATGGTCAATACAAAAATGAATGTTTCTCATTAATCAAAATCCCATTGCTGTGATTTCTGCTAAGCCGTTTTCTTAGCCTTGCTATGTAACACACATTCATTTAGGCCAAAAAGCCTTTGTCTTAAATTGAAAAATCATTTAGTTTTTATTTCTCATAATGTGGAAATACTTTGGAGGCTAGAGGCTAGAGTACATTGTTGTCCTGAATCCCCAAAGCATGCTGTCAATATAAAACTAAGCTTTAATGAGCAATCCTTGCTTTAAAAAAAAGCTTCCTTGCCACTTCCATATGGGAATGCACATAAAATAGTCATAAAATCAGTCACTACTTTGTGTGCTCTGAACCTAGGCCAACATACTAAATACATTCTAGAATGATACTGTATGTGCAAGCTTTTTCTTATTCCACCTGGTATGAGATGACAACAACCCAACTTATAAAAAAAAGTACGACTGAATGCACATATCATTGCCCTTACTAACTGGGAAAGGTTTGTAGCCAGTTTCATTATACTACAGTGGTTTTGACCTGGGGCAATCCTGGTTACAACAAATATAGCAAAGCGATATTGTAGGGACATCAGTGCCAACTGTAAACATGCCACCCAGCCTGCCCATACTGACAATGCATATGGTATTAAAGATGCACTTGTTTATAGTTTGTGACAGACAGTTCACTTAAAGATCCCCTCTAGAAATTTTTAAATAGCCTACATAAATATACTCAAATGCTTTTAATAATAACAGTGTCCAATATGTTTTACCCACAAAAAGTCCAATTAAGCTCTTACCATTCTGCCCCTTTCTTTTTTTAGAGGGGTAGTGGACAGGGGATGTTCAGGGATGGATAAAAAGTCCACAGTATATGCCACATAGAGGTGGTGTACATCATCTGAAAGCTGGGATGCAGCTCAGCACTTTGTGTCAAGCTGTTCTAGTGATAAATCAGAAATTGATTGTAGGTCAACCCTTTGAGAACAGACTACAATAATAACATATTGAGGCTGGCCAACAACATTGTCTCTGAACCCAACCATACTGAAACGCAAATATGAATTTTTACCATCAAATCGGAGATACAGGGTCCCACGATTTAATAAGGCTAGACTGAAACACTCTTTTGTGCACCAGTCAATCCTAAAATTAAAAACTGAGTTTAATCCCAGATCAGATATACGTTGCAGGGTCTTAAATATATATTGTCTTCAATGATGTCCCCTTTTTCTTGTCTTAAATATTAGTTTTTTTGATGTTGCAAATGGAGCTTCTGTGATGCAAGAACAATTTCAGACTTGATCTGACAATAAAGTATTATCGTATTGTAATAAATAAATAATTAAAATAAATTGTGGAAGTGTATAAGGGCTTATAACATCATGAAGGATGTATATGATTCCCTTGCTCTATTACGTCTCATAAGTCGTTGCAGAAATGTTAGAGTTAATACCATTTATTACACATATTTGGTGCTGTATTTACCACCCGAGAATTGATAAAAAAAATGGTAAACAATCCCGCTATAATACCAAACAATGACATCAAGACCTTGAGGAACACCATAAAAAGGTATCAAAAACATTTGACATTTGGAGATTTACGTAAGAATTGCATTTCTCAACGATTGGACTGCACTTTTGTTCTGTAAACTGTTGAGAAACCCCCCTATTATAAATACAACTTGGCCATACATGCTTTGAATGCCCCAGGTCTGTAGTTTGTGGTTGTGAAGTTTCATGCGGTTGTGATTATCATAGAGCAGCTCATTTGATACAGCATAGTCAACTTTCATAAAATGGTCTCACGACAATGAAATGGCTCTTATGGGGACTAACATCATCACACATGAATACAATGGGCCTAATTAGATCCACAAGAGGCTCAGCTTTTCAGTCAAACTCACGTTATGTAATTCCAATACCTTTTAGAGCCCCAGCATGCAGAACTATTCAAATACAACATTTTTAGAACAGGCAAAATTAACACATTTTTACTGCATGTAAAAAAACTGCATGATTTTTGCCCAAAGCTGATGGGATTAGCATAAAGTGGGCATGTATTTAAAGTGGAAACTTGTGGGTATCCATAGAACCCATTTTCATTCACATATCTTAAGGTGAGAGTTCAAGGGACCCCTGTGAATATGGTCATGCCTGTTTTTCCCTCATCAGAATGTCGGCTAACTTTATTTAGCCTCCTTTCTGACAAGCTAGCATGACATGGTTTGTACAGCTGGATTCCTTAGATGTTTCAGTTCCATGAGATCCTTCATGTGATATGAATACCTCTACTCTAGCTTTAAACATGAGCCTGCTAGATCCTCTGAAAGACAGTCATTTTAAGAGGTTAGTCCTTCTCCCTCATCGAAAACTCCAGAAATATGAAAATACAAATATTTTTACGATGTCTCCTACTTGAGTCCAATTTCATGTGCACTTCAAGTCCTGCTTGAAGTCCTGAATGCTCATACATTCAAGGTGAGCACAGAGAAACCTTTCTTTTCAGATGAATGTGAAATGAAACAATGCTTTTTTATGTTATCCATTGACGGATCTGACTTTAGATTTTGATATTACACATTAAGTTACCACATTTCATTTTGTAGGATGGACTTGTAATAGCTTTATAAGAATGAGTCATTGGGTTTATTGTGAAGATAGCTAGAAACAGAATCTAACATCACTGGAACATGAAAAATCCATTTTAATTTCACATGTAGAGCGCCTCAGTTTGATGAAGGAATCTGATTCTTGATCTAGCCTACCGGATACATAACTTCATTACCTGCTAGATAGCTTTTGTTAGCAACAGTTTTCTCATTAAAGACTGAAGGCCACTGCATGAAAGTGTATCAAGATGCAATACTGAGCTATATACAAAGAGTGGAAATTCAAAGTGAATCATGACAAATTACATACAACCAGCCAAAAGCTATTGGACTAGACTTTTACTAAGCTTTGCATAGCCACAATACACATGGTCAGATCATCTGAAATAACTCTTTCAGTATATTCCTTTCTGCCATTGTGTTTCTGGGGGTCATAAAAAGAAATATTCTGGGATGTCAAAACATTCAGGTAATGGCTTGACCCTCATATTCTGCTACTGGTTGGAAATAGCTGTTCTCTTAGTATTTCATGCCGAGACAGACAATGCCTGATAAAAGCAAGGTAGACGTGAAAACATTTGGTGAATAAAGCATGGTGTACTGGAGAGGAGAAATGCAACGTGTTTTACTGCAGATGGATATACATGCAAGCCATCACAGGGTTGTAGCTTGTGTTCCTCAGTGGTGAAAAGCAGTAATTGAATCCTTAGAAAGCAGACTAAGTGCATCCAACAGCATATATGCTTTCATGAAATGTACAATTGTGTATTTGCTTCAGTTTTTTGACTTTCAATACGAGATCCCAAATAAAAAAATAGCAAAAGAAAACAAATAACAAAAATAAGTGACGAGGCCTATTTATTATGCCAGTGTTTTCATTAGTTTTCATAATTTCTCATCGTCAAATTGAATAGAATAAAAATGAGGCCAGTTTTAAACTTTAGGAAACAATACATTAGCTGTTCTTCTCACTAACATATTGGTCTGTGTGCATTTTACTGTATCAGCCAGGTTGTTAAAAAGCCTTCAGCTTCACAGTTATTTATTCTATTTGCTTTCTTCTTCAGAGTGTTTTTGTTTCACAGTAAGATCACAACATGCTTTTGATATTTCAAACCTGCTTCCTGTGATTGACTCCGAACTGAAAAAAAAACAGTGTACTTGCTTCAAATGATTTTTTATTTTTCGGAATGTTTCTTTTACATAAAGATATTTAGTAGAATTATTCTGAAAAACACATCATCACTAACTGATTCTCTCAAAGGCACTTGAAGGACATACTTCCTCAAGAAACATCCAAGAACTGAGAGCTGTGCCGTTTCCCCTTAAATGGGTGACTTGGCTTATTTGGCCACTTAGCAGAAGCAATCTAAAATCCAGCCTCAAATATTGGCCTTCTACTGCTCCACCTACTCCTCTGGCTTACCTGAAGCCATCTGTCGAGAGGCTGCAAAAGACCAATAAGAGACTCTTGCTTGCAGCCTGCCTTCTCATTCATCTATTTGTTTTGAAGTATATTAATTGCACACTGTACGCTCACATACCCAGTGTGATCTAGACGCTCTCTTTTCCCAAATCTCCAATCTCTTCTCCATTTCTTAACAACTTAATCAAGTATAATAGAGAGAGATTGTGCAAAATAGATATACAGGCAGTGGGTAAATGTCTGTTAGCGTGCAGTGTGGAGTGTGTGTGTGTGTGAGTTGGGTTAGGGTGGGGGCAAGGGGTAACAGATTAGATTTATATATCTAAACAACCAATGTCTTTATGATTGAATTGTTTTAAAAGCCCAAAATTAATAACCAGAAATGTTTTACAAGCGCACAAAGTTCTTTATTGATCAAACCTCTTCATTTTGCTCTCAAAGTGCACCAGATTGATGCTTTTAATTTTAAAATGTACAAAAAACTTTCTTTGCTAGAGGCAAGACCACCCACCATAGTATCACAGAATCAGTCTTCTCATCTCACTCTCAGCAAGAAAGGCGTACAAAGTGCACGACTTTGACACCATGTCTGCATCCTCAGTAAATATTGAAGTAAACATGTTGTGCTTCAAGTCACAATTTTTCAATAATGAACCAACACAAGGATCTTTCCCTAACCTTAACAAAGTGTTGTGTTCTCTGAAACACAACCTAAACGCATTAATCATGTTCAATCAATTGCTAAGAGTGGATACTTCATCAGCGAAAGGTTCAATGTGTGGTTCTGAACCAGCTGCTCCAAAGAAATAGAGGCAGTCCTTCACCTCTAAACTGGCTCCATACAATCTAAATTCATCAATCATCAGAACCATCAGTTATTAAAAAACAACTATAGTATGTGAACCTGTTTATATTTTAGTTGTAGTAGATTGTCATATTTATTGTATTCTAATGTATTCTTTATATTGTGTATTGTATTCTACAGCTATATATCTCTCTTCTAGTCTTGATATATTTACTGTGTATTTTTACTCCTGTGTAACAGGACAGTGAGTCAGACAGACAGTCAGACAGACAGACAGTCAGACAGACAGTCAGACAGTCAGTCAGTCAGTCATCATTAGAGCAGACTGCTGAAACTCTGAGAGTCTAAATATTTTTACTATCTTCTAATCTCCACGTGGATTTTAGATATGTGTGTTTCCTGTGTCACTGGGCTGTACGCTCCGTGTCACGTCATGTTTTGATAGTTTGTATGTTGGCTTGGGTCCAGGCGGCAGAGATGAGGGAAAGTTTAGTCCTCCGCTCCAACATAGCACTGCTTCCCCCGGGACTCGGCTCCGATACAGCCGGTGAACATCCCAGCACCGGGAGTCACAGCGGGCTGATGGAGCGCTGGGTCTAACCTGAGTAACAGCAGAAACAGGAAGTTTGACGACGGGGACTCGGCTAAATTGGTGCTCTCTGCTGACTGCTGACGGAAGATGGATGTAATGCAGACGAGCTCTGAGTCTGAGTCAGGCAGCTGTTCTTCTTCTCCCTCTGTACTGAGGCAGACTGCAGCTACACTGACTCACTATCACCTCTAGAGGAACAAGTGGTATTACACAATGGACGGAGCAGCTAGCTGTTAGCATGCTAACTTCAGTAGATATCTCTGCAATACAACACACAGACGTCTTTGACATAACGTCACCACTGTTACCTCTTCACATTCTGTTGATGATGTTAGTTCATTGTTTTAATGTTTTAAGTTTAGATTCTGGCATATCTTACACATTGTACCTTTAAGTGAATTAATTAAAAAAAATGTGATTGTTTCTCCATCGAGTAATTCATCATCTAAATTCTGTTGAACGATTAATCTACTAATCCTTTGTGTATTTAAATAAGTACACTATCGTATTAGAATAATTAGTATAATTATTTTTATTGTTTTATTATTTTTAATACTGCACTTTTTCCTACTATTCCTTTCTTTCTTTCTTTCTTTCTTTCTTTCTTTCTTTTGACTTTGTGGTCAGTGTGTTGTAACAGTTTGCCTGTTTTTTAAGATTTGGTGCAATTTCCTGTGTTTCTATAATTTCTTTAGAAATATGTATGGCCACTATATTGAAACCGTTTATTTTGTTAATGATGCATTAACAAATGCTCATGGATGCTTTACGCTATAATAGGCTAATTGTTAAATGTGGTTAACAAAGGTTAATGTCGCTCTACAAATGAAACTTCATATTGAGTGCTGCACGTTGTTTACAGTGCCAGGTCCCTCTAAAGAGCAGAGACAGAGGCACAGAGAGAGAAAGAGTAGAGAGAGGAAGCTAAAGGAAGTCTCTCAAAGCTGCTATCAAAAATGCAGCCATATTAATTAATTGTTTAACTAACTCTACTCTTTCTCTCTCTGTGCCTCTGTCTCTGCTAAACATATTAAGTGTTTTTGAACCTTTATCTTGGTAAAGTTGTAAAAAAGTATGTTATAATGGAGTGTAAAATGAAAATGTGAGGTTATAGATCCATCCTTAGCATATTTTGTAAATGAAATACAATTTTATGATAATGATATAAATGAACAATGGTTTTTCATATGGTTTATGATTGAAATATTTTGTTCCTTTTTGCAACATATTTTGAAGCACACAAGTATTTCCATGGATGATAATTGGTGATATCGATCTGGTACCCTCTGCAACAAAAAAATACCAACCCTTCAGCATCCAGCCCTGGACTGCACTGTGTCCACTATTCTGCACGTTTGACATATTTCTCCTTTATCCTCAGAGTGCCGCAGACTTTGTGAAGCTCTGTTTGTTAGGAAAAGCGGAATACAATGGCAGAGAAATTCCTTCCTTAGTGCGATATATTCAAACACCACCCCTACTTTTTAATTGCCCAGTGTGTTCATGACTTGTGTAAGTGACCTAACTGACCAGCTTTGTCCACTGCATATATTGTATGCATGGCAACAAAACCCTATTATGAACCCATATTTTAAGCTTTCTTCTTCACAAACGACTTAACACTCAGCTCTCATCTGACCTGGAAATAGCTGTATGTACTGTGTGTGTGTGTGTGCGTGTGTGTATGTGTGTGTCTGTGTGTGTGTGTCTGTGTGTGTGTGTGTGTGTGTGTGTGTCTGTATGTGTGTGTGTGTGTGTGTGTGTGTGTGTGTGTGTGTGTGTGTGTGT
>CALSCE010000030.1:1387217-1419555 GCA_943593645.1 Bovichtus variegatus
GAGTGTTAAGTCGTTTGTGAAGAAGAAAGCTTAAAATATGGGTTCATAATAGGGTTTTGTTGCCATGCATACAATATATGCAGTGGACAAAGCTGGTCAGTTAGGTCACTTACACAAGTCATGAACACACTGGGCAATTAAAAAATAGGGGTGGTGTTTGAATATATCGCACTAAGGAAGGAATTTCTCTGCCATTGTATTCCGCTTTTCCTAACAAACAGAGCTTCACAAAGTGAAGGATAAAGGACTCTGAGGATAAAGGAGAAATATGTCAAACGTGCAGAATAGTGGACACAGTGCAGTCCAGGGCTGGATGCTGAAGGGTTGGTATTTTTTTGTTGCAGAGGGTACCAGATCGATATCACCAATTATCAGAACATGTTGAGGGAAACGGTGCCAACAACATCCCAGAGTTTCTCAATTTCCAACACCAGCTCAAAGTAACTCAGTAAGCACTTGTTCTTCAGGAGAAGTATTTGTATAGGCCGACCATTTTCTCTCTCAGAATTTTGACTTGTGACAGGAAATTGTCTCTTTAAAATCAAGTATGATTGCGGTACTGTGCCAATACCTTTAAATACTACAAATTAAACGTTTTAAATGATAACCACATGTAGTCCTTGAATCAGGGAAAAGTGCCAAGGACACTAACGCCATTCAGTGGTCAGTTTTGTAAACTTATCACAGTATGGAGATTGATCTATTAAACTCAATTTCCCATGATCCTTTATGTCAAGACCCTCCCTCACTTCCTGCAATCTGACGTCACTTTTCGCACGTAGGTTTGAAAACTCAGCTTCTAAAACCAAAACTCAGCCACGTGTTTCGCTCTCTCTCTCTCTCCGGACCTTAAAGTACACCGTAGCCCGCAGCATCGGATGGCTCTCTGATCACTGAACTCTTTCTTTAATGGCAGAGGATGCGAGCGCCTGTCCAAAGTAAACACGTTTAGTAGCAGCGGCTCTCCTCAGCAGGCTAGCCTTCAGAATAGGAGCAACCAGTAGTTAGCGAGGAGCTAACTGTATTCTGCAGGATAACAACCGGTCTCCTCCGTCCTGCTCACAGCTGATCGAGCTGAAACAGCACAAAGACACAACGACTCAACTGTCAGCATGCCGCCATCAACAAAGACAGCACGCTGATTCCCTTCATTACAAAGGATTTGCCAGCTAAGCTAACAAGCTAACAGCTAAGTAGCCTTTGTATTCATGAACTGAACCTCCACTAGACATAGTATATCATTTCGTATGATATGATGAAGATAATTCTCTACTGTGAGCAACCAGTTTCAGATCATGTAGTCATTTGATCAATAAAAAAATGTATACAAATAAAATATTGATTGCTCAGTTTTAAATATACGGAAACATTTATTGACAAGAGGTTCTTGATGTGGTGGATGCCAATTTGCAGATTATCAATACCTGGTCATTTGAGATAACAGACTTGTTTTGGGAAATGCTGTGGATTTACACTTTAAAAGTCATAGATCATTACGTAGTTGATGTGTTGCTTTCCTCCTTTGTTCTTCTTCTGCTCTCATATTGTATGTGAGAAGGCTGCACTGGATAGTCATTGATAGTCATCTCATCTTTCTAAAAGGAGGTGGGTTGTTGTTCACTGACTAAGTACATCTTGATATTACTACTTATTGACAACTGTTCATCTAATAAAAGAGACCAATTTAACCCCAAGAAAAATATGAAAGATGATATTTAAATTAGCAGTGTGCAAAGCAAGAGAGTATCTTTCTACACTAGCAAGTGTTGTAGTCCTATTACAAGACGCATATGTGAGCAGACTTCTTCCTGCAAATCTAATAGAGGCCACTCTTTTCGGAGAGTAAGCACTTTTTTCACACCTAACCAAGGGCCGCTGTGCTTGCTGAGCAACAGCAATTTCCCCTCATTGCCCCATCTCTTGTTGGAAGAATTCACACAATGTACCTTGCCCTCTCTGTCAGTTATTTTGTGTAGGATAGATCTACTTACACTACATACAACGGCTGCCAAGTAGCCAGCGATGTAATTCATGAGTCCACAGGCTTTTTTAATACATAAAAAGCTTTGTCTCCCCGAAGTTCTATCAACAGCATACATTTTCCTCAATTATGTCCTTCCAACAGTCTGATGAAACTGCTGGCAAGTAGCACTGTATTACCATAGGAGTAACCTTTGGGGTAATTTTATCTTCTTTTTCCTCTCAACATCAATGCCTATGAAGAGTCAAAAGCCACAGAATTACCATATTATTATCTATTCAATTGGTAAACCACAGAATCAAGATTTACCCCATAATCTTCGAGAGTTTTGTGTGTTCCAGAGGGGGGATATATTTTCCAATCCTCTCCCGTTTGTATATATATTCCAAAAAAAGGGTTCCAGGTTTCCTGGAAAATCTGAGTTTCTTGAGTTTAATATTATATACTTAAACAATGTGTAAGATATGCCAGATGTTAAACTTAAAACATTAAAACAATGAACTAACATCATCAACAGAGTGTGAAGAGGTAACAGTGGTGACGTTATGTCAAAGACGTCTGTGTGTTGTGTTGCAGAGATATCTACTGAAGTTAGCATGCTAACAGCTCGCTGCTCCGTCCAGCCTGTAATACCACTTGTTCCTCTAGAGGTGATAGTGAGTCAGTGTAGCTGCAGTCTGCCTCAGTACAGAGGGAGAAGAAGAACAGCTGCCTGACTGACTCAGGGCTCTGTCTGACTGTCTGACTGACCGTCTGACTGTCTGTCTGACTGACTGTCTGACTGACTTTCTGCCCTCTATTTCTTTGGAGCAGCTGGTTCAGAACTACACATTGAACCTTTAATCCGTCGATTGTGTGAAGGGGAAGAAGTGTGCTTAGATTTAAAAAGAATCAAAAGTGTGGCCAGTCAAGCAGAGTAAACATTCTTGCTGACCATGAACATAAAGTTGAAAATTCAGGTTTGCCTTACAATAATTAACTGCACCTGCAGTTTTTGGTAACCTAAATCCTAGTACTTGAGGATTACAATAAAATCAAAAGGATTATGCACACATTTTTGAACCAAAATATGTCTTCTCCCTAGATTTGACATTTGAATGGTCACCCAAACCTAAACCCAACCTACAGTATGTGGATCACCTGTCTATCCACTCCTATCAACTCATGTCTACCAACGTAAGTCTACATCCTCTCAAAAATAATTCATTACTCTATCTTTCTCACCAAAGTTTGAATGATGAGCTGTTCTGCACAGTGTGACTTGACCTGGGTTTGTTAACCAATGTGAAGAAGAATATAGAGTGAAATCCCCTCCATTGAAAATACAATCTCCTGTCATTATCATGAAAAGCCCTTGATTTACAGTTCTTGCTCAGAAGGTGGCTAGCGGCTCACTGCACAGTGGAATAAAGCAGGATTAACTGGACAAATTGACAACGAGGTTGTATATATTCATACTTGAAAAACAAAGAGAAAATAAAGAAAATATAAAACAAAGATTCCTGGGATGTGTTCATATGTTCATCATAATCATTAGCTGTTTTACCTTGTTGTTGTTCATGCAATTCATTTAATGCAATTCAAGAGGCATAAAAAAAACTGTATTACTGGGATTGGATTGAGGGCATCTGTATGCAACAAGCAGTGCACGGAGCAACAATAGCTCTACCAGCGTGTCCTTAAAGTTTCCCCACTACCACACAAACAAACACATATCCACCTAGTTCAGCAGGCAAGTTAAGGTCATGGATCTCTGTGTGCTCTCCTGGTGCCTGTCAGACTAAAGAAAAATGAAAGCCGTTCAGATAATGCTGCAGAGAGGTGCTTACTGCATCATGGCGATAACATCCTCTCGCCCAGTGCTACCTGCTCCCTCCCCACGCTCCTTTGTTAAGACTTTTAAAATACTGCGTGACTGGCTCGGGGGGAACCCTCGCCTTCTCAGCAATGACACATCTGTGGCGGGTCCTGTTTGCATTTTTGTGTAATGCTATGTGTGAGATGGGTCTTATTACTATTGAATCAACATTTTAAAAGGCGGTGAGTTCCATGTGTTTTTGCAGGGGGTTGATATTGATGTGCTTTGAATGAGAGTTAGCCTGGATATGTATGGTCTGGTGAAGAAATGAGAGGAGCTCGGACGTTTGCAGCATATTAAATGGTTTATACAGTACATGCTCGTAATGTCATTTGACTCAGGATGGATCAGGTTAAGTAAAGTAGACAGGGTTGTGTCTGTTTATTCTACTCCGCTGAAGCCAGCAGGATTTACCTGACCATGCAGCTTAGAGCGGAGCACTATCTAGTTGTCCAGAAGGTCCCCTGCCAAGTGATTTCTACATTTTAATTCATGTTGTTTGTGTACTTGACCAACACAGACACAGTGACTGTGTCTGGTAGTGAGAGTTTCTTTTAAATTATGTATGCCAATCCCAGGTCAGAAAAAACTATCTGAAATATCAAAAACACGACTTTACAGATAACTTTACAAATGACAAATGTACAACTCCAGTGGGAAAAAGTGTAATTTGCATTACAAACAGATATTGCACTACATTTGGATTCCTTACTGTCATATTTTACATTTTAAAAGCTATTCCTGCACACACAAATGTATATTTGATGTATGTCAGTGTACATTGTGTATCCTTAACCCTCTGCTTGACATGTTTTTGCATTACATTTGGTTAGGGTGAGTGTGTGTGTTTGTGTGTGTGTGTGTGTGTGTGTGTGTGTGTGTGTGTGTGTGTGTGTGTGTGTGTGTGTGTGCGTGTGTGTGTGTGTGTGTGTGTGTGTGTGTGTGTGTGTGTGTGTGTGTGTGTGTGTGTGTGTGTGTATGTCATTGATTGGGTAAAATGGTATCCCACAGTTAGAGGTCCTTCAGCGAAGTCTTCTACATGCCAAGGTGATTCGCCGTGAGGGGACGAGTGAATGGAACACACGTTTAACACTTGATGAACTGGTAAATAGCATTCTCTCCACTCTTGGCAAGCTCACTGATTCCCTTGTCCTCAAGAGAAAGGTGAAGTAGTTTGGCGATAAAGCTTGGAAGAAAAAACAGCCATGTGACTGGATGTGTGGTCAGTGGCTATTTTTCTTTTTTAGAAAAAAGTGATTCATCTTTATATTCACTGGCATATGCTTTCGTATGTGAGCAAATGTGAGAACACACAATTAAACAGCCTTGATTGCTTGATCTTTTCAGCATGAAAAACAGCTTGGCTTCTTTCACACCTCACACCTCTTGTACACCCCTTGTCACATATGATAACCAATGTTCAATTAAAAATGGCAATATCACTTTGATTTAAGACAAAAATAGATATTACACTGCGTCACAGAGGACTCATTCATTGTCTGCATGCTCCAAAGTCATTTATTTGGGCTGTGATATAACTCACTACCCATAAAATTCCGAATGGTAATGACTCAAAGGTCAGAGGCAGAAGTCCTCGTAGAGGTGCCATTTGTTTCTTAATACCCAGAGAAACTCTAACATTATTGATCTCCTGCACCGCATGACTTTGAAAAGTAATTACTAGGTTATGTATGATGAGATTTTCCTCCCCAAGGGATAACTTTATTACTACAATATAACATCCTCTCTCCGACACTAAAGAAATACAAGGTAGTCGATACAGAATGCCAGTTGTTTGCATAGAGAAAGGATGGGCCGTTCCAATGACAGGACCAATTTATTTATAGCAACTATAGAAGTAAGACAGTGAAGGGGGTTGGTAACAGAGGTAAAAGGGAAGCATGCTCTTCACAAGCTCACAAACATCATATTATTTCACTTAATATGGGGCCAATTTGCGTTTCATGCTGATTTATTTGTCTCTCACAGGGGACCCAACCTATTTATACCTAAGAAAAATAAAGCTGCTTTTTTATAAGGCTCTCTTCAGAGAAGCTTGCTGGGTGCTTATAGGACCACTCTGGAGGGAGGCTGTGAGAGACAGAGGGTGTGGAGAGGGAAAAAAGGGGAGAAAGGACAAGATGGGGGGATAAGGGATGAGGGAGAGGAAAGGAGGAAAAAGAAAGCAAGCGATGAGAGAATGAAAAGAGAAAATGGGATGGAGTAAGGCGGGAGAAAGCGCGAGAGTTATGATTACTATGCTCCATGCTGTTTCGCATGGCTCCTCTTCCCAATAGCCCAAAGCGACCAGGGCTCAGATTTTGGCTGCCAACCAAAAGGTGGATATCAGCATTCCTTTGAGCCTTCCTGCCTCCTTCCCCCCTAACCAGACTTCACACACGCTGCTTCTATCAACTTAGCCCGTGTGTGCCGGTCTTTGAAGTGTGGGCTACGTGACGCTTTCATGCAGTTTTAAATTCCCTTTTGCAGGTTATGGCAGTGACATTAATTGTCAGTTAGTACAAGGTCCTACAAAGCCAATTGAGTTGATTAGCATATGGCACATCACAAACCACCTCACATTGGGCATGCACAGTTTGAAAATAAATATGCAAGTAAAAACATATTTTAAGGGGGTTATTTAGCTCAGTTGCTGATTTTAAACATCATCATAATTTACTAAAATGCCAAATGAGAAAGTGGCAGCCTATATGGTGCCACTGGTTTGAATCAAAATGTAGACATTTCCGATACACCTTTCATTTCTTGCCTACACTGTGAAGGCTATTTAACCCTCATCCCTTGTGCTGCTCGATATGCCTTTGTTTTAGCTTTCACTTTACTGGAGCAGATTGACTGAGGCTTTGACCTCCATTTCCGCAAGTAGTGCCAAATCAATCTTCCTTTGCACCATAAATCAAAATATCAATCAACATAGCGTGCAGTGGACTTCATAAACCAACCCTGTCTGCATTTACATACTACTAATTTGTAGTAGAAATATGTTTCCATGTTATAATGAAATGTTTTTAATAATGTTATCCACCAATTGAGAAAATACACACAAAGTGCATCTGCAAAACATTAAAGGTACAATGTGTAAAATATACTAGAATTTAAACTTAAAACATTAAAATAATGAACTAACATCATCGACAGAGTGTGAAGAGGTAACAGTGGTGGCGTTATGTCAAAGACGTCTGTGTTGTGTTGCAGAGATATCTACTGAAGTTAGCATGCTAACAGCTAGCTGCTCCATCCAGCCTATAATACCACTTGTTCCTCTAGAGGTGATAGTGAGTCAGTGTAACTGCAGTCTGCCTCAGTACAGAGGGAGAAGAAGTCCAGCTGCCTGACTCAGACTTAGGGTCAACATCACATCATGATCCCTGCAAGGTTTGATAGTTTATTTTGATTAAATCCAAAGTGGCAGAGCAGAGTGTGCTAGACGGACAGATCTTCCATTAGCGGTCAGCAGATAGCTTGAATTTAGCTGACTCCCCTCTGGATTGTCAAACTTTCTGTTTCAGCTTTTGCAAGTGCTTTTGCAACACAAGTCACCCATTCACACAATGGTGGCAGAGGCCATACAAGGCTAGCTGCTCAGGAGAAATTAACATTCACTCACACACTGTTCGGTATGCCATTAGGAGCAATTTCTATAAAGTATCTTGCCCAAGGACACACATTTTGATCTCAGGGGTTGGGGATCAAACCACCGACCTTCCGATTGGTGGACGGTGGTGGCTGTGGCCCAGCCACCCCTGCTGCTGCTATTTAACCCTTCCTCTTACATGGTAACGCAGCGTATGCATTTGTTTTACCTTCAGCTTTATTGAGTGATTGACGCTCTTTTCCACACAATGGAGTGTCCTTAGTAATGGCGTTGTCTGGATAACTATAAAAATAAATATTGTAATACATTATTGGTATTGTTATATAATCATACAGTGATCCTTTTATTATCCAAGCATGAGCAGAGAGCTTTTCTTGATCTAGAAAAACATAATAATTTAAGCCCTTCAAAGGAAGTGCAAGTACCAGAGAGGTGTTTCCATGTAGGCAAGAAGTAGTACTGTTTATAGTGGATGGTGCTGGCTTGAAGATAAAATAATATGATCATATAACCAGGCAGTTAACTTCCTGGCCCTTACCGGCACTTTGAGACTGAGCTTTACCTTTGTGAGGAATCACCCATATTCATCATCCACATATACAGCTGGGATAAACACTCATGTTAAGGTCTGTGTTGGTCTGCCTCATATAATCTCAGCGCTGTTTTGCTTTTCCTACACACTGCTCTATCTCTGTATATTATGGGCTCACATCCCCAGAGAATTCCAATTTTCCACTGAAAAACTTTGTTCTTCACCGTTAATTACAGTAGGCCAATGTTTTCTCTCACCCTATAATTACAATTCAGAAAACAATTACATACCATCCAGGCAGCATGATTACCTCCTGTCACTCCAGCCTTCCGTGCCATAATTTAATATTTTGCTCAATGATCACTCAGAGCATTCATAAAGGCAAAAGAGGTTCCCACTTATAGTGCGTTTCCTAGTCATCAGCCACTCTGCTTGTTCGTCTGATAAATGCTGGGTAGAGGGAGGCACTCTGGTTTGACAATATGCCATTAAGCCATCCACAGACCCACTCTTGCAGACGCTAGGTGATTAATGTCTTCTCCTTTTCCCCATTTAGCCCTTCAATAATGAACCTGAATTAACAAGCCCTTGCTTCTGGTGATGAGAGCTGCAAACGCTACACTTTCTGTGGTGAAAAAAAACACTAAACATCTTCAAGACCGTATAGTTTTAAAATTGAAATGTTGGAATGGGGAACTCAAAACAGAGAAAAGCCTGAGTTTTTCTTTGAAGCCTATCAAATTGTCTCCATTTTGAGACAATAATCATATTTTCTGATCTGTTTACTAAATAAATAATTTAAGAAATAAGCATCCATGTGAATAATTACTTAATCTTTATCAGTGCTAGGGAATTGAAATCACCTTGGGCCTAATTACCAAAGAAAAACAACAAGAGGCTTCAGCTGGAATCAGTGGGAATGGAAACACAGACAAAGCATGGTGCCTTGTCAGCGTGTACATAGGTGGGTATTTGGAGGTTAATATCATGCATAACGCAGGTGGAAATTTACATTTCATACACAAAATAGCATTCTATTGTGAGAAGTCAGGGAACAAGGTTTCACATGCTGTGACATTTATGGTTTCTACCGCCATCATTTTTCAATTTTGGCAGCACCTTGATGCTGCTGTCAGGATGTTTGGGGATGCAGCATGTGTTGAATGTCATGTCACGCATAAAATTGTGTTACATTTGGCCAACAGGAGTAGGTTAGATAATAAAGTTCCATTGCTCAAAGGAGTACCCTATAAGATGCATGATTGCTGCTCTGCAGCATTGTCTTATCACAGCTCAGTTGTGTTTGGTTCTGTGATCTGAGGTTTATAAAGCATCCTACTTCACTCTCAGAACCTTTCAATGTGATAAACAAACTTATAAGTGAAAGTAAGTTGGAAAAAGCTGCTTTACCAAGATGTCTGCAATGTTGGGTGAAACAATGGGATGGCAAAAGAAGATTTATTTTGCAGCAATTACAGTTTTTTTTCTTTCTTTTGAGTTCATAATTAATTTAATCAAATGTGTGTAATGCTACATGCTGTTGGTATTACCAAAATAAGTCTGCATTAGTCAAATAAGGAAATTCATTTGATTAATTCCAGGCTGAAATCTTTTATTATTGATTAATCTGCAGATTATTTTCTCAATAATCTATGAATTGTTTGGTCAATAAAACAGTGCACAATGCCCATCACTGCAAATCTCTGCCTGCACTAGATTTTTTTTATAATCTTTTGCTTGAAAAACGAATTGAATGACTAATAGATTATCAACATTGTCACTAATAGATTTATTGACTAATTGTCAATAAACATTTCACCATTACACCTTTCAAAGTTGCTTTTAAGGAGTTTACAGCATTGGTTTCAAAAGACTCTATTGACATTGCCAGCCTGAAAGACAACAAGCAACTACTCAGATCAATGATCTGTTTCATAATCTCCAAAACACAATTCCATCTGTGTCAGCTTCAATCAAAAATCCAAAGTATTTTAGTGAATGTAATCCAGTCAAAGCAGCTAGGATCTTATTTCATGTTCTATGGCTCCTCTGTCACCTTTGACTTTCATGTCAGTGTTGAGGATTGCTGGGCTTTGGGGGATAGTGCAAGAAGAAGATCATTTTCCCACGCTGACCAATCTCTTTGAAGCATTGGTCAAAGCCCTTTGCTGTACTCCATTTGGAGGAGCCTTCCAGATTGCGCAGTGCATGCCCTTACTGAAAGCCTATTATTAATGGAAAGGTCAACGCAGGGTGGGTGGTTAGATAGTAGCAAGCAGATACTGTCAGTTCTCTCCCCTTCACTGTCCAAGACTGAGGAAAATAAGGAATAAATTAGAATGTTAGAGGTATTATAGCACAGTATACCCTTAACTGTGTGTAACATTGCTGTGCTCCAAGGGGACTGATTTTCCATACACGCTGGATTGTCTAAAAACCTCTTCAGCTGCCATTCATTGCGATGGGGATGCACTCATCTACTCCTTACTGGCAAGTTGATAGTACCCATATACGACAACAATGACAATTTTCATTTTCAAGAATGCTCTCAGATGTTGTACATCACTATTAAGCTGCCTCTAAAGCTAATAATTACTTTCTTTACTTTCCGAAAGTTCTCACTAGCGCTAATAAAAACAAGTTTTTTCTGTTTACCTTTTATCATTGCTCGTTATTTGCTTCAATAATTAAACTACAGATGTCAACAGTTATTTAGCAGACAAATTAGATAAGGAAGCCCTCCCACAAAAAGAAAGCATGAGATAATTGTTGCATTGGGAAACACCACAGCCATAGAAACTAGGAGGTACACTTGTTTTAAACAATATGCTGTCTCATACAGCATATGGCAGTGGATATTATTGCATCTGTACTTTTAATAGATTAGGAAGAAAAAACTGTAAAAACGTATCAGCTGCAGATTCATTAGCAAACCCAGTTGCTTTGTAACATTTTTCAAACAGTGTCAGTTGTCGGGTCATCTGATACCAACGAGAGTATCAATACACCTTCGCAAACAGTGCTTCCATCATCACTGGATATGACCTGAGCACTTTTATGAATGTCATATAAACTTTCAAAAGTTATCTCTTCCCTTTGTAAACATTCAGTTGCCAGTAGACATTTATCTTTGTTTGTCGAGCATCTTTCCTTACTGCCGCACTCCTTTCAGGCATCCTCCTCATTTAATGTACCACCATCTATTTTAACTGTCTTGACAAGGTTAATGGTCTCATAAATGTCTGTGTCTGAGAAATCCTGTGGGCAAGATTTCTTCACCGGAGGAGTTTTCGGTTTTGTTTGACACTGACTTGTGCAGGAGGGTCCTCTGCTTTGATCTCAGTAGTTCAGTTAACTGGATGCTAAAGGCATGGCAGCAGGGATGGCAGTATTCTGCTCGATGCAGAGCTGTTTCTGTCAAGGAAGGTGTCACAGTGCATCATGGGAACAACTGTTTGTCCCTCTCAGTTGTCTCCAAAAAATGCAGTGATTGAGCAGCAGCTCCATATATGCCATATTTGACAAAAATCTATTTAGCAGCTAGTAGTATGAATTATGAAGTGTTCTGTCAATATGTTTGTGCTATTCACCCTCTAAGCTCTGGGGAAGAAGGGGATTATACAAATAGGTTGCATTGCAGTAAATCGCTCTCAACTGTGTCTTTCTGTCATCGGTAAATGGATAAATTGATATGAAAAGGTTCCTTCTTTGGTGGTGCATCAATCGCGTTAGAGATGCAGATTAAATGTCTGCATGTTTGCAGAAATTATTCATGACATTCCAATATATGTGCACAATTTGAAGTAAACAATTGTTCTAAAAAATGATCTAACTGATCAAAAGGGTTGTCATAGAGAGGTATATATATACAGTACATATATATATATAAATATATATATACAGTATATATATATATATATGGCACACATATGGCTTGATGCAGGTCATCACTGGGCACATAAGCACAATCAGGTTGCTAGTGAGGGTTGCATTATCTCCTTCCCCCGACGGCTGTTCTATTAATTAAAGACAAAAAGCCCAAAAAATAATCTTAAAAATCAAAGAAAAAAGCTCTCTGAAAGGCTGAAAATGATCCTCCACCTCTTGATAGGTTTTATAATAGCTATTCTTTTTCTCTAGTGACTTTTCACTGACTTAACGTGACTTTGAGATTGTCGACATAACACATAGCCTGAAGCACAAACCAAACCTTCTCTATCACTCAACTGTTACAAGGGAAAGCAGTTACAAGGGAATTAAAAAAAAGATTAGCTGCCTGAGGTCTGAGTGCCTTCAAGGCAGCTCTGGCTTTAAGAAGTTCATCAGAGAGGAGTCATCAGTTCTGATGACCAGGCAGCGTGTGTGAATGGGCAATAATGTTTACTTTAATAAGAGGTGTCTCCAACAATTTAGTGTTATGCTGTATATAGTATTATAGTGATAGGATGAGAAAACTAAAACAGAATCAAATCTGAAAGGTGTTGAAATGAAGTTAGAAAAGCAATGCCAAAGAAATTATAATAAGAGTGATACATATTCAAGAACAAACAACAAACAATAAACAAAGTAAATGAGAACAGTCAGATCCCATGTAGAGACTCACATGATGAGCTTCTTCCAATTATTTAACTAAAAACTTAAAAATAATGTCATAGTAAATCTCTGTTTAAGCAAACCTTGATTCAAATCTTGAATGGTTGCTACGGCACAGATTCACATTTCCCTCCATCTGTAAACACTCATATAATAAAGGACTTATAAGTAAGGACCTTTAAAAATTACGTTTTGTTTGGGTAAAGTGGTTATCAGTAAGCGTTTTAAAAATGTACCTTTTTTAGAGGAAGTTATTGGACTATCTCTGGTAAAAGCACCACAACTGGATTTGGTCCTTAATGGCTCCCGTAACAACCCGATATTTAAATAACAATCCGTCCAATCTGTGCAGTTTAGAGCATTTAGAGGTTGAGAGCTACCACTTTCTGGGTCCACAGTATTTCATTCAATCTCACCCTATTTCCCCTCAACTATGTTGCAATGTTAATGAAGAAATTTAATATTATCTTGAGTAATAAAAGTTTTGAAAACAAAATGCTGACATCAGAAGAATCAGGCATCCACACAATATGTTACGTATGTAGGGAAATAGAATTCATGCTTGATTTTGAATTATATTAGTATTGTCTCAACACACATTTTGTGATGCACTAGACTAGCTATACAGGTTTTATTATTAGCGTATGAAAATGTCTCAATTCATCATAAAATAAAATCTATGTCTTATTTCAACCACATAGATTTGATAGAGAAAGATGAAGACAAAAGGGGAAGAATACAATTACAAAAACACAAAGAAGCTGCTGGATATTTCATTGGGATGTGGTTACTAAATTCAATATTCTCATTTACAAACGCTCCCATCACCTACTATTGAAATCTGTGGCAACAGACGACCTCTAATCCCCGCTGGGATGTAAAACCCAACACAGTCAATTGTAATCTGTGGCACTACAGGAAAAAATAAAGCTTCTTTTGTTAGTCTTAGCAGGCATTATCTATCTGTTTCCAATTACAGTCCTTGAGCCATGGGCTGACATGCCCATAAGACAATCCGTTGCCAAGTTCAGTGGCTTCATTAAATGTATTAAGGCTGTCGCTATCCTACTAATCAAGTAAATGTCTTCATGTACTAGTTTTGGCCTAAAAATCATCAAATTTCAATAATTCCAATGATACCATCTGTTCTTTTTTGTAGATATGATACCAAGTTTTTTTTATTTTCAGCATGGGGTTGCATGATTTATACTAAGAACATATGGTAGTGGTATTCAACAAAACATTCAGTCAGTCTGGTGTTGCAACACACTTTTGTTTTCTGGGAGTCTTTTTCTAACAAGACTAAGAGTCTATAGCCATGTTAGAGACACTGAGGCCGTACTCAGGCGCATTGATCCTTTGAGCTAAATGCAAACGTCAACATGCGATCAAAGACCGTGCTATATTTAGCAGGTAATGTTAACCATTTTTGCCATTTTAGTTTGGTGACAATGATGGGAATGCTATTGGTATTGCAGGTATTTGCCCATTAACCAAAGCATTGTAAAAGGGAAAAGGGGGGCATGAATGTGTATCCAATTTTGGGCCAATCCATCTAGTAGAAATGATAGACTAGTAAAGGTAAAAAGTTTGACATGATGATGGCACTAGAAGAAAAGTCAGAACATCACCAAAGTCCGGAGACTTCACTCACTGGACTCCACGGATGTTTGTACACAATCATTGTTGAGATATTTCAGTCAGGACCAAAGTGATGGGCAGCTCTGCATCGACAGAGACACTGACATTGGGATTCCCTGAACAACATCCACGTTTCTCTCACTTATGTCTTTTCCTTGCATCTAAGTCCCTCCCACTGAAGATGTAAGGAGGGATCCTGGAAAAGATGCAGAGACAGAGGAGACAACATGTTTTTAAAGAAATAAGACGTCCCTTTTCTCTGAACCATCTTCTGAAGCAACGTCAGACATCAAAGCTGGATCAGCTGTCAGGCAGCTTAGTTCTCTAGTAACTTTTGATGATTTGGAGTTTGTACTGTATTTGCCCATATACACACTTTCCAAATACTAATACGTTACCACCGTCGACGCAGACACTGAATGGACATGAACCATTTCTCAAAGCAGCAACGCATTTTTTTTTTATTGAATGATTATTGGTATTTGCATTGATATTCTGTTTGTAAATTCTGTATGCAATGTCCAGGTTGGATTAGAATGTTCCAAGTTTTTTAGAAATTATTTATTAGAACAAATGTTTTAGACAAAGTGTAAATGATGTCAATATATCGCACATCAAACTATATTTCTACCGGATGCCTATGATTGATTTTCAGCCTCACATTTAACTCAATGACCACAAAAAATGTAAAGTTTTTATTGGTTAAAGACAACATTCCTCCTCTTGCTGACTATATTATTCATTTTACAGATTAAATCTAAAACTTGCCATGTGTAGCAAATTTCACCACATTTACAGAGAACTCTGATCGCTGTGGCCTGTGAAGGCTCAGGGACGACACTAATAATCATAAACATCTATGATAACACTTGTAGGGCCAATAACTTGCATTGCAGGATGTGCTCAATCAAACACAAACACACACACGCGCACACACAAATAAATAATAAAATGTTCTCACTAAATAACAACGTTAAAATTGAGAAGTTTGGACTTATTTCTTATGTCTGAAATTACATATTTCACCTAAACCTACTATCACTCCTCCCTCTTCTCCTCTCTCATATATACATATACATATACATATACATATACATATACATATGTATTGTTGTTATAATAACAGGTCATAACATATTTGCCATCCATGAGCCTGTTTAATTATTTAAATTCAGTTCATCAAGTTTTTATTTATAGGGTGATATCAGTTTTTAAATATCGTTCAGCAACTAAGGAGGCCCAACTTCCAAATATGGAAGAATTACTGAGGTGAGATAAACGTTGATTCTTTAAACAGTTAAAATACAAGTACAATCACAAGACAAAATGAAGATATGTGAAATGTGACATAAGCTATCTGAAGCTTGAGAATAGGGCCATTAAGCAGATTGTATTTCAAATTATATCTTTACTTACACATCTAGAATTGGAAAGAGTTCATGTATTATATAGCCTACAAACCTTATTGTACCTATTATACAACCTACAAAACACCGAACACTAACCAAAGAGCCTAACAACTAACTAACCTAACCCAAACTACTAAGTGGTTCAAAACAACTTATTTGATCAGTCTAAACATTGGTTAAAAGTAATATACAATAAACAGAGACAAGTGGAAATAACAGTACAATTTAAATGGATTTCAGAGTAGAATAACTGGTTTAGATGTCCCCAGACGTTTAGGGGATAGCTTTGACATATTTTATGTCAGCAACTGCTGCCTTAAGCTCTTTTTAAAAACAGACACAGATAAAGACATTCTTATAGTGTTATCAATCTCATTCTAAACCTGTTGACCTCTGCAAACCTCAATACAGATTGTGCTTTTAAGTCAATGAGCATATTTACTACATTATAAATTACACAGGCTTTGTGAAAGATACTACATTAAGTCAACTTCAGAAGACTGTAGCTGTGAAAAACAGGGTCAATGGCAGCATTGATCTTGGACGTATGTTTTTCTTCTGTAAAATCTGTAATTTCATAGGATGATTATGAAAAGTATTGCAGCATTAAAGTAATTTATATGAGGCACTCATAAAGACTGGTATAAGGTTAAGAGTACATTAAGTGTACATTAAGAAAAAAAGCCTCAACAGTCTCAGTTCATCAATATGACCCTTAAAGTTTAGAAATTCATCCCTAAGAATTTCTGGACTTCACTCTCTCAATATCCTGACTGTTTATATTCATACAAATTCTTCCAATATTTTTTAGATTTCTATTAGATCGAAAAATAATAAAGTTTGCCTTGCTTGTATTTAAAGATCATTGTCTTGCATGTAAGCCATGTGTCCACCTTAATCAGTACCTCATTTAGAGTATTTTGAAAAACATTTAGATTTCCCTGAGATAACAATCAATGAAGCCCTGAAATGGATCCTCGGGGGACAGAATATTTGATGTTTTTTCTTTTGCTTTTTATGACCACTACATATACGCACTGCTCCCTTCCATACAGCTTCTGAACCAACTGAGCGCTTTGGCTCTGACACCATAATATTAAAATATACTTTAAAGAATTTCAAAGACAGTAGTATTAAATGCTTTTGATAAATCAAGGAAAATTCCAAGCAGTCGCCTTTTTCAATGGTGTCATTGATTTCTTTTTAGTTGAGAACAAGAATCGCCATGCAAATCTTTTTTCTAAAGCCATACTTTGATGGGACAAGTATATTTGATTTATCTAGGTAATCACTTTTTTTTCACCTGACTTTAAAACTGCCAGAAGATTTCATTCACAATAGCTTTAAGTAAGTTGCTACAGATTTTATCTGCACCAGCTGTATTGCGGCTCTTTTCATATTCATAATGCTTTTAGAGACTTTAAATATGTCAGTTGGTGTCATTAAAGACTGAATTTAAATAATTAAGATATTGTCTGAAAGTAACACCCTTTGGCTGGCTAATTTCGTCTGAGAGATTTTTTGCCTATAGAGAAAAATAATTGTTGAGATGATTAGCAAGATGAGTATCGTCAAATTCACTGCTGGTATTATGAGCATTGTGTTTCAGTTTGGTGTCAGGAAGCACAAAGGTTCTGTGACCCCGGCTGAGGACTTTGTTGAGAACCTTCCAGTATTGCTTTTGATCTCCCTGAGAAGCTTTATTTGGCTAGTAGTAGTGTCTTCGTTCACTCATTTGTGTTACATGTGGGTGCTAAAGTCTGTATTTTGTATATGATTCTTTATTTGCATCACTTGGATTGTTGATATAGAGCTTCTAAAGATTGTTCTTCTTAATAATGGATTTTAAAATACCCCTAGTGAGCCATCATTTTTTTAAATCTGTAGTATCATGTTTAATGATCTTCTCAGGTATGGTGTGATGAATGGATTTGGTTGTTTCATCAATTAGAACTGTATATGCAGTGTCTGAATCTTTACAGTTATAGACTGAATCCCATGTTTTGGCCCACAGGTTTTCACATAGTTGTTGCAAAGTTTTTCATTCATTTATTGATGGGATCGCTCGACGTGGCTGCCTGCTGAGAGAGAGCAATGGACTGATCTGATTTAACCTGGTCTATACGTCCTCCTTCATTCATAAATTATACATCACTGTATTCATTGTTGTCATTTATTCATCATTACATTTATTTCTTTATTTTTCTGTTGAGTTTTTATTCGTTATGTGTAGTCAGTAGTTTATAGTAATAAATCTTTTCATTTATAAAGAACTTGATTATGTTGTTTTGTGTGTATGAAGCAATACGGACACTGTACACGAGTCAAGAACCTTTAAAATTGAGACTAAGTTCAGTTAAGCCTATCATTTTGTTTTACTTTTTAAAGTGTGATGCCCCGAGGTGATTTTTAATGTCATGTTAAAGTCTGTTATTAATATAAAACTGAACTAATTATTTCTGATAGCCATAGACTACTTGCCCTTTTGTGCCAATTCATGTGTTTACAATGTATATTTTTGTAGCGTCTTGAGACTTATTAATCATCGTTACATATTTTCGCATTAAGTAATGCTACACTTAAAGGTTCAATGTGTAAGATATGCCAGAACTTAAAACATTAAAACAATGAACTAACATCATCAACAGAGTGTGAAGAGGTAACAGTGGTGACGTTATGTCAAAGACGTCTGTGTGTTGTGTTGCAGAGATATCTACTGAAGTTAGCATGCTAACAGCTAGCTGCTCCGTCCAGCCTGTAATACTACTTGTTCCTCTAGAGGTGATAGTGAGTCAGTGTAGCTGCAGTCTGCCTCAGTACAGAGGGAGAAGAAGTGCAGCTGCCTGACTGGCTTGTAATCCAGCCATAGTCTGTGTCTGTTTTATAGTTTGTTTATTGGATTACATTCAGAGTGGCTGTTTCTCTGAGTGTATTTCTGTCCACAGCCCAGGGTAACGGCGTGGCTTCAGTTAGCAGTTAGCTGGAGTTCAGCCTCAGCTTCCACTGCAGACTCCCTGTTGCTGCTGTTACACAGGTCCAGCAGCCCACTGTGACTGCAGGGCTGGTGCTGGTTCTGGCCGACCTTCGACTTCGAGGTGAAATGCTGCCCCATCTCTCTTTGGAGCAGGTGGCTCAGAACTACGCACTGAACCTTTAAGTTGGTTATGTTATTCGTACACTTCAGTGTAAAACTGCAGTGATGTAGTATCGGATCAGTCCGATGAGCTGCACCGTACAATCAATAACAGATTTCCAATAAAGGAATGTGTCGGTCTGATAAAAGACTTGAAGGTTGGGATTGTGTATCGTCACTCATGTCTCCTCAGAGATCCATTCTTGATCCTTGCTCCTCCGAGCAGAATGAAGAGCATTGGAACGACCTTCATGTTACGGGACGTTGCGGTTATATGGCATGCGCTGTAACTACTTGGCTACCAAGACGCTTCATTATGGGTTTCTCTAATTCAAATTTTTAAATAGAATACCAATCCAGTGTTGATCATTTTAAATAATTACAGGTTATACTTGTTTTACTGTTGGACCATGTTTCATTGGCTGATTAAGAAAATGATAATGCTATAAGGATGTGGTTTCAGCTGATTATCAGGATTTGATGATACTGTAGATGTTTCCAAAGACCATCAAAGGTAGGTAAGATAGCATAAAGTGCTGTGTAAATTATTCTCATCAGGTGAGCCTAGTTTGACATGAACCAGCTGTTATTTTGTCCTTTTATAAACTCATATTTCGCATATACCATGTGTACGTAGCCTATATGCTTAGCGCCCTTCAAAACCTATTCTTGCAATCTCTTTCACCTCTGGCATTTTATCAGGTCTTGATCTGTTGCTTATTATTGTAGGTAATATACAAGCTATTACAGTCAAATCCCGCTTGGGGTAGGGACATTTTCAAGAGCCCACCTGAGCGTCATTATATACATAAATAACTAACTGCTGTAACGCCCTAATTGAGCTTTTATCTGAATTTGTATCAATAACAAACTTAAACAAATGAACAGTGCTTGTTGATCTAAAGTGCCAGAAGAAATATCCACCCTGTGTTACAGCTATTACCGGAGGGAATGGGAAATCCAAATATGCGGCTGAATAAATAACTCAGTTGCCAAATGCATGTTTGCAGTTCAGATGTCAAAGGATATCACAGCAGTCTCACTGGAAGACACTCCTAGTTTAAGCTGCCAACATAAACATGTTAACCAAATATTTCCCTTGTAGCCGGGGTGCACAGTGCTGTTGTGGCCTCAGTAGTAGAAATTAGGATGGGGGGACTGCTGTGTAGGCTACTGCTACAGTAACTTTGGTAATGCAGGGAATTACCACTGTCTGTCACCAAGGCGAGGGATCAAAATAATCAGCTGTGGTGATATGTTTGACTACCACATCCATTCATCATGCAGAAAGTCTTAGCTGCCTTGCTCTCCCTCCCTCTCTACTTCCTTGTGCTCAGAAAGTGTGTTTGAGAATGGGCTGCAAGAGCTCATGCACCTGGCCTGGATTTTCTGCTGTACATTGCCACAACAAATGAAGAGTGAGGACACCTTGATTGATATGACTTTTCAAAAATTTAAAACATTTTATATTCACCAACAGCTTCACCCGACAAGAACATCTCTCATAAGATCATATGTAAAGCACTTAACGATTCATGATATTTGAGTGAGATAATCGCTGGAAGAACAGCCGAGTGATAGAGATAACGCAACAGCTCACCCGCTAAGAGGCTGTGTTGACCTTTCAGTAATGGTTGCCGCACACTCAGCACAAAACAGATGCCCTTCAAGAGCAGCACAGAGGGTCCTGATTTCCCTGTAGTGTCATGGCCTGGAGAAATGCATTACTTCCTTGCAGAACACAACACAGTGTTTGCAGGTGATGTTGTGTAGCTTGCCCTCTGCATATGTCTTTTAGAGTAGCTGATACCAACTGATGCATACTTTAATGACATACGTCTGTGTGTGTGTGGTGTGTGTGTATGTGTGTGTGTGTAGGTGTCTATGCGCTATAACATCAAAATTCACACAGCTGCGATGGGACGTCTCTGTAGATTTTCTTTCACATAATAGTGCAGCTGTCTGTGCCATTACGTTATCGGTGATAGAAATGAGGATGTGTGTGTGTGTGTGTGTGTGTGTGTGTGTGTCTGTGTGTGTGTGTGTGTGTCTGTGTGTGTGTGTGTGTGTGTGTGTGTTACGGTACAGATACAGACGTGCAGCACCGTGCAGTATTGAGAGACCATCAGGGGGGAAGTGAGAAATATACACAAATGTATTATATTGTAATTTATTCCCATGCATTCTACTCAGAGTACTCTCAGTCTGCAGCTCTTCTGAAGAAGCTTCTCTATCTCTCTGCAAAAAAACTAGGAAAAAAACAATGCTGCTCTATCTACTTACCGACCAAATGTACCGATAAAATGTCATTCACCATCTTTTTCTGAATCTGCTCAAACATCTCCTGTAATTTGTCAAACACATCATCCAGCAAAGATCACGTGTTAAAGTAATATTTTAATTATATCCAGGTAGTCTCTCTTCTCTTCTGAAATGGACAATACTTCAACACAACACAGTGTTTTCTACAGTTACTGTGGTGTCTTTCTGATTTTATCATATTTTCCCTCATCAACTTCTCACAGAACTCATATGAATATATTATCATTTTGATTTCAAAGGCTCTCGCCGTCTCCCGTGCTGCAGTACCACTCTCTGCCTGAGGGGTTACTGATATCAAATATCACTGTGTGATACTGACAGAATTGTTCATCCCCGCCATTATGTATCTTTCTAACTTTGCTTCCCCATTTTAAAACTTAAGCATAGATCTTCCTTATCCTTTGTTTTGAGGAAAAATCTGTTATATCTGGAGTGTATATTAAAAGTGCTACCCAATAAACACCGCCCAAGAATAATAACTCAGGGAAATGTCCAGCCCCCGGACCCTTAGCTTCCTGAAAATGTGGCCCCTGAACAATATAGTTGCCGTGGTCTATGGTGTCGGCCAGTCTGAACCTCGACTTTCTTCCAAACCTGGGACATACACATTTAATGGGGCTCTGACTTTATTGAGGCCATAAATAAAAAAAATCTTGGCAGCTTTTGCACAGAATAGAATAGATATGCTTCATTTCTATTCCAGAGGGAACTGGCATGAAATACTTGATATATATATATTCAGATAATTTCAGCCTGTTGGTATTACTATCTTATCAACTGATCACTACTTTCTTGTCTATTTAGTAGTTATGGATACAGTCATGGTATTATTGATAAGATTTAGGGCCTTCAGCCTGTTTGTCAGTATCAGTTATATATTACACATTTTTTGCATGTATTAACCTTTTCAGACATGAGTTTTGAAGTCTGAATTGTGCACTGAGCATGTCTATTCATACACACTGACTGTAACAGACTGTCTTGTGTGACTACTGTGTTACAAAATCTCCTTTATTATAATTTCCTTGGATGTGCAAATTATTAAAAATTTTCAAATTACATAATGCTCTGTGGGTATCCAGCTGTTAGGTGTCACACAAAGTGGTTTAAAGTGGAGCCTGAGTGTATGTCAGACATTCACCTGAAAAGGGAAACACTGTTTGCCATTCAGTTGATGTTTTTTTTGTCTGTTTATCCATATGAGAAGCAGGTAAGAAGATGCCAAACTGTGATTCATTTTAGCATCAGTGCTCTGAGAGGGATACACTGGCAGCTGTAAACGACAGGATATAACTGATAATGTAATATAGATCTAAGGTAGTTATTTCCACAAAATGTCCATCTTAAAAGATCCAGAGAACATCATTACCATTATGTAACAAATGTAGGCAGAGCACTATCAAACGAGTGCTTGGTCTCCTCTGGGATTCACAGCCATGTCAGTTAGGGTCAAACTGCTATAAAGGATGTGTCAGGGCTTAGCAAGAAGACAGCAGGGCCATGCTTCTACAGATGGTGAGAGTCAGTCAATCCAATGCACAATGAAATCCCGCCAGAGCCTGAACTCTCAGCAATTCGCCTCAGCCAAGCCTGTAATTGATATTTGTCAGAGGAATAGGGTGGTCCATGTCAGCTATATAGCTGGGAGATGGAGAAAGGCAGAAGGGCACGCTTGAAGCATAAGATATTAGAGCAGTATGGCTGTGAGGCATCATATGACAAGACCACTGATATTTCTAGCACTCTGTAATGGCATTAATGTATTTGTTCCTGCTTTCTTAATATTGTGGAGTTTTATGGTGCAATTTTAAACTGTATTTTAGCTAGTAGTAGGTGGGGTAACATTAGCAGTACTGCTATGAATTACATAATTAATAATAACTAATTGCATTCACATATGAAGTCGTGTTTTCCCTTCACAAGCAAGCACATCTAATTCTATTCAAGCCTTTACTGTTAGAATAAACATGACTGATCCAAAAGCGATATTGTAAACAAGCCTTTGCTCTTATTTGGGTGAAGATAACAGAAAGGAAGAAAGTGCCGCTGGCACTACAAGTGGAAAGTGGCAGTTGAAGTCAGCTACGAAAGATACAAAATGGCAGCTGATTACAGAACTAATTGTATTGTTATTCAAGATGTGAGAGGATGCTTTCATAGTAAAAGAACTGGAAAATCTAGCCTGAAACTTCACTTCACTTTTGTTGCCACTTTGCCTGCAACCTTAGCTAATTCTATGATTTTCATAACATATCTATATTCACACCACTGCACATGAGAAATTGATTGTTAGTTTGTAGAGAAAACAAGCTGAAACTGTCATACGGGAATTAATTTGATCCCATAGGAGTTGGAGACTGAATACCAGCAGGAGTACTAACATTAATACAAGTCGTAGTAAAAGCAGTATTCAACAGTAGCAGTGGTCACAGTCTTGGGACCCAATGGTTACTCGTACAATAATTCACAAATAGCCAATGGGCAATGTTGTAGGATATAAAAGGACTGACATTTTAAAAGTGTGCCAAAGTTTAATTTCTCTCATCAGATCAACAGCATTAAGAGCCTGATTTACTCCGAAATCAACCTTGTCTCCTTGAAATTATATTTATATACTTCTACATGCTCTACAGCATATGTTTTGAGAAAAACATAATTGCAGCCTGCAGTATTTTCAGTGGTTATGAAAACAATGCTAAAATAAAATGCACACAAACTGTAGGGAGGAAATGAGGGTGGATGATGGTACAACAGGCAGGACTTGGACACTGGACACAGGGTTCACATCCGGAGTCTGTGGTTAGGCTCAGGCAACACAATGACTGTGGTAACACCCGCAACATTATCATTTATTTGGAGTTATGATTCTCTCCAACTCACAAGTCCAATATTCACACTCTTTTACCTCTGTTTTTGGTCTCTATCAACTTCTGCAGGAAATATCAGGCTATTTAGCTGCTAAATGCTCCACTGTGTTCACCAGGAGGTCACTAAGTTTTCGTGTTTACTGTTTGATGCTTGATAGATGAAATGATGTTATAAGTCTGTACAGCTGAGGGGGACTGTGGAGTCGAGTGATAATCCTCTGTGGGTTCATCACTATGAGCAATCCCTTTCATATATATGCAGTCAAATATTGATTATAACAGCTTTAAAATTGAGGTTTCAGCTAAATGTTAATAAAGTAAACTCGTCCTGTCTTGTGCTTCAAGTAAGTTTTTTCAGCATTTAACCAAGACCACAATGATTTCAATGAGTGTCTAAACATGAGCATGAACAAATATGAATCCAGCTTTAGTTGTTATGAGAGGATGTTGTAGGAAAACATTACATTACATTTAGTTGACACTTTTGTCCAAAGCGACTTACAATAAGTGCAAACAATCATGAGGATACAAACTCCAAACAGCAAGAATCTTGCAAGTACATTAGCTTCAAATAGGTGAAATCATACAAGTGCAGAACAATAAGCTTCAAATAAGCCAAAGCAAAATGTGCTACATACAAAGACCACATTTAAAAAATAATAATAATAAATTCCCCTCATTGGCCGAGGTGCAGTCGAAACAGCTGGGTTTTCAGTCTGTGGCGGAAGCTGTGAAGACTTCCTGCTGACCTGATATCATGGGGAGCTCGTTTCACCATGTTGGAGCCAGGATAGCAAACAGACGGTTTTATTTGAGGGGTCTCTGGGTCCCACTCGCAGTGAGGGAGCAGCGAGCTGATTGGCCGATGCAGAGCCAAGTGAGCGAGCTGGGGTGTGTGGTTTGACCGTGGCCTGGATGTAGGAAGAGCCTGATCCACTCACTGCACGGTAGACCAGCACCAGAGTCTGGAAGCAGAGTCAGACAGCCACTGGTAACCAGTGAAGGGAGGAGGAGAGGTGTAGTGTGGGAAAATGAAATGCATTGTCACTAAACCTTTTGCAGATAAGTTCAAAATTAAAATGTTGTGACTTCATAGATATTTACATTTATTAAAAACATTTTCCTCATAACGTTGATAAAAAGCTGAATTTGGATGACAGTAGTTTTCACTTAAAACTTGTTTGTTGTTCTAAATTTGTACTATATATGGCAAACGTAATTTCCAGGAGACAGGATTGCCAAAAATGGATGCAGACAGCAGGGCAGACAGGGCAGACAGAGGTTCCTGGTTCTAAACTACTTGGCGTCTGCACCTGCCTACGATGACAAAATCACACAGACCCTTGCGGCTATGCAGATGTATAAAGTGAAATTGGAGCTATACTCCACTGTTACCTCCTCCGTCAGACTTTCACATCAGAATAAGAATGCCACACTACTTCCTGCTCTGCAAATGAACAGAGGTCATTTTAATCCCTTTAAACCACTGACTAATGCTGTTGTTTTTCTGCAGAGCACAGTCACCACTCAGAGGCTGGTTATCATTAAAATGCTATATGTCATTTCAAGTTGTTTGAACAAACATTGCCTTCATCTTTTTTCTGGTGAGGACCGACTTCCTTACAGCTATAGGCCTGGTAACAGTCTCAACTGAGAGCCCCACCTCAGTGTGAGAGTCAGTGTGGGTTTCAATTCTCTGAACATCAACGTGTTCCATCACAAGCCTGTTTCAAATATTATATTCACTAGAGGTCATATCTTGTCCTTCTGCTTCCCCCCTCCTGTCGTTCTCAATTGAAAAACTCTATGATGGACACCAGTGACTGACAAGCCAGTGGGAAAATAGCTTTGGGAAGACAGCCGGCTGAATGTTGAGCACTCGTTCTGCTTTTTGCTCTGTGTCGGTCGTCCTAGTTATTTCTTTAAATGTTGACCTTGTGGAAATTGCTGGTTGCTCCCCGGGGCCTCAGTGGTCTGGGTCACAGCAGACTGCATCACATCCGCTGAAAGCTGGTTGTCGATGGATGCTACATTAAGTGCTGCCGGTACTCCACAGACCACTCACTACAGGGACCTAAGATCAGCAAGTGCTTCATAGGTCTGTGCTCATATGCATCAGACTAGGAAATGAAGCTGTTCGGCACCACTGATACGCTGCAGTTCATGTTCTGACAGTGAAAGACAGAAATGGTTTCTCAGAGTAGCTCTCTATTCCGCCAGTATGTTCACCACACTTGGCAAAAGAAATGCTGTCAAAATTCTGTTTAGTATTTTGTCAGCTTTTATGTGCACTTAAGCTTTTGTTCACATTTGATCAAGTAGCACCTAAACTGACTTTTAGAAAGTTTTACCCATTTACATTTTACCGCTTTAAAGGCAGAGATGAATTGATGTCATAACATAGAAGGAAACTATCAATAAAACGTGATATTGTTATCAGCTGGAATATGAATCAGCTCGCCTGTGAGGAGCGCCTCCAAGAGGGGAGAGGAAAGGCGATCTGCAAGACAAGAGGCATGTAGAGAAATACATTTATTTCAGTGGCAATTTATGTCTTCTGCCCCGGCTTCTTATTATCTCTGTCATAATTAGAGCAGAGCAGATAGTGAAAGGTTGGTGCAGGTAGAGGCTCATCTCTTTATTTTCTCTCATCTTTATAACTAATGGCTACCTTTGATACATATTGAAACAATGCTATCAGTACTTGAAAACCACTCTGAATATTTCATGCAATTGCATCTGTGAGCGCCAGTGATTAACTGGTCCTACGAGCGTCATTGATATCTAATACAATTCACAGTGTTCAATCTGAGAGGGAACACTGTGTATGTGCCACACATTTTTGAGTTCCCCAAACTGTGGGATCCTTTTGGAAAGATATTGCGCGTACAAACCTAAGCAGAGATGTAATGCCTTTCTAGTGAAAAGACATGTTTGCAGTGACTGGAAGAATAATGGTGGAACTCATTGTAAATGAGCTGTCTGTCATTTGCAGGCTACAAATGTTAGTGCAAATAGTTATTTGCAGCCGATTTGCAGGAATGTCATTTAATAATACACATTCCATATGAATTTAGGATGTATTAAGGATGATTTGTTTTTGGCACACTTTCTCTTTCTTCCTCCTCATGATTTCCACCTTTGAGGCAGCAGTGGATGTGCCGATACTTTAAGGTTCAGATTGCTCTGATCGGTGTTAAGTATGTTTTTATGTTAATTAAGAAAAAATA
The DNA here is from genome assembly GCA_943593645.1 of Bovichtus variegatus. NCBI lineage: Eukaryota > Metazoa > Chordata > Actinopteri > Perciformes > Bovichtidae > Bovichtus > Bovichtus variegatus. Next base: position 1,414,400 of record CALSCE010000030.1, read on the forward strand.
CCTGCCTTCACTAACCCACTCCCCTTTAGCATGCAGGTTAGGTTTTCATGTAGGTACTCACCTCGATTTAACAGCACAAAAGATTCTTATGTGAGATGCTGTATCAGAAAATAGGAGCAATATCTCTTATCTGTGGTCCCATACTTGGGTGGGTTCCTAAACGGATTAGGTTAAGGCTTGTGTTTTTTATCCATGAACCAATGTGAGAAGCACACAGCCCTCGAAACGTAACCAAAACAGAGGCGTTCCTGCAGCAGTCAATTTCTTAATCTAATCCTTGGCTGGTTTTGAACAGACTTGAGCAGCGACTTACTGGGGAGAATACCAATTGCTTGATAATATGAAATGAATTTCTTGATGCTAGGTTATCTTCAACAGATAATTGCTAAATCCTTTGGCTGTCTCGATCAGCAGAAGGTAGCAGAGGATGGGTGTAACTGGCATGAAGACCACAGCACTTGTGTCAGTTGTGTTTGTCTCTGTGGGGACACAAATGGCTTTCATATTTGGACCTGACTGTCGCTCAAAAAGTAATTTCATATCTGTGCTTTTTTACCCTGTATTGGTGGCAGTGGGGAAACAGTCTGGTGCTGATATAAAATAAATGTTGCATGCTTTGGCTGTGAGTAGTAACCGCATATGAAAGTACAAAACTATTCTCCAAAGGAATGACAGAGCCTCATCAGTATTCACTGCCTCTGGGCCAGCATATGCTCCACAACACCAGGCCCATGAACCAAACCCCAAACCCAACACATTACAATGCTGTTAGACCCCAATTTTATTCCATGTAATCCTAAATTAGATGTGTTTTTCTCATTGAGAAAGAAATATATTTTTGCACCATCACAATAAATATCATTTGAGAATTCAATTGTGTTTAGAACATTTTTAATTTGGTCAGGAACATTGAGACACACTATTTGACTTTATCCCTTTACTTTCAAGTTCAATAGTTTGAACAAGTTTTCCTCAGATGTTCTCCCAATTTTCCGTTATATTTTGAAATAAAAATATTATCTGCCATACATAGAATAATGTGCCAGTTTGTAGATAAAACTTACCTCTCTAAAGCTTTTTATATTCTATCTTCATTGTGCTTTTGTGCATATTAGATGATGCAGCTGTCAATATTAGTGTTCTGAATCTTCTTTACATTGTCTTTTATACTTGTATTTAATTCTTTTCACATTTACAGCCTTCTTGCTCATAAGCATTCACCACAGACCCTCCATTCAGACCATGAGGTGAGGATCATCCTGGCATATTACAGACATTAATCTCACAAGAGAATGATGTATTGATCTTTTGTGCGCCACAGGTGCATCATAAAATGACCTCTGATGCATAATTTAGCAAATTTCTCCCAGAACTCTTCTATAGGAGAATAAAAAGTAAGGTTTTACAGGTGGCTCAGTGTTCACAACTAAACCAAAACAAATGGCACGCACTGTCAATCACACTGACATTTATATATTTATATATATATATATATATATATATATACTGTATATATATTGCCCATTTCCTAAAAAATCACATATACTAATCGTGCCTAGATAGGTGTCTGAATTCAGGAAAACATTTTTACCATCTTTCAGCCATTGTTCATTTCCATGCAGTGTGTAAAATCAACTTGCAGGGACATGGGACTTTTTGAGATACATAATCCATCGCAATGAACGTCTGTTTTTATTATTGTCACGGTTACATTATGTTTTCATGCTAATGAAACCACAGTGCAGATAAATATGTAAAGGTTGCTGGTGTGCTGTGTTCTTGTGTGGAAGTCTCAAATTCTTGATTTGAAAATTACATTACTATTACATTACATTCCTAACAATATCAAGCACACAACAACGATCACAAACAATGACACACAGCTTGAGAAGAGAATTGTGTATTTGGTAGTTGCATCAAAAAATGTTTTCTGTTCAGCAGCCAGACTTAAAAAGTCCATTTACACTGGTAACTATGGTAACTTTGTATCAAAATGTAGCTTGAAAGGATTTCAGCATAGATAATCTTAGATGACATAGGTTTCTTCAGCCACAGCTGGACTCAGCATGCCCAGCAGGGCTAGCAAGATAAATGAATGCCACAGTGAAACCTGGACACAGATTTCTACTCTGCTCACTTTGAAGTCTCTGCATTTCCTATGGAAATAATAAAAAAGATACATCAGTGCTCTAAAAAAATTGTAATTATTTCAGTGGATGGAGAATCAAAAAAATCCCATTTCAGCTGGATAGCGGACCTGAAAAATATGCCTCTCCCTTTCATAAGCCTGGCAAATTGGGACATTGAAGACCAGGTGCCACATGGGGAAAACATTGTAATCTGACACTCATTTGTGATTGCAACACAGGACATCGAGGACGTGTGACTTTTGAATCGTCGTTTTAGGAATTGGAGGATCCATCATTTTGTCTTTCATTTCTACATTTATTCAAAGCTTTATAAGGCACCTGTTTATGCTCAGCATATGACTGGTCTTGACTGTGATATTTTCTTCTACATTCAAGGACCTATGGCACTGCCCCTTTCTATGTATACACAGACAATCCTAAAATCTAACTCCTCAATTCCTTCAAAATGAAGCCTTTATTGAAATCACTTTCTCAGGATCTCTGAGGATATGAGAATTTCAGGAAAGAGGATCCTGAATTGTGTTTCCATCTAAGAGTGGCCAATGGTTCATTTTAAGCAGAGCTTAAGTGAACAAAGAGGAGTATAATAGTCTTCCTTGGTGAAATCCTGCAGCGAAGGACATTGGACTTTACAATTTAGTTGAGGATTAGATTGGGATTAATGCAAGTATGGCAGACGAAAAGGAGGAGCGTGTGAGCTGAGATGCCTCTGTTACAGTGTTGATATTCAAGAGATGTTCCGAACAGCTCTCAGCTGTGAATCACAGATGCAGGATTTTAAAATCTATCCTTCTCCTATGAAACGAGATTTGGAGACCTCCGTTTTAATGATATGCTAATTAAAAACGTGTTGCCATGTGATAATTATGTACTTCAATGAAGCCCTACGGTAGCACTATTCCTGTTTTTCTCCATTAGTTGTTGCTAATGTTCCGGAGTGTTGGACTGGTAGTCTGACAGCATTGCTTTGTTCATGTAGTCAAATGTTGCTCACTGGAAGTTTCGGGAGCTTCAGCGAGTCTGTTTATGGACCCACATGCCTTCTTTTTCTCTACACATTAACACCGCTCCTAAATTCTAACTCTGTCATTTGTCATTGAAGTAAATCACTGACTATTAGCCTGAAAATAATTAGCTTTAAAGCTGTTTTTCTCTTAGTGTAACTCAGTATGGAAGGCTGTAAGTTTGTTTCAGTGTTCTTGTGGTGGCTTGTTACAGTGCCAGTATGTCAAAGGCATGTCTTGTTGGCTCTGATTGTTTCTGACATTTAAGCGTTTGTCGGGTGGTTGTTTTGAGGCAGCTGGTGTAAAATCTGCACACTTTGGTCTTTATTTTATTTTTTTATTTGGTACTTTGCTGTTTTAAAGCAAGTTGGATCCCTCGTGCTTTCGGGAATGACAATGCTGAGATTTCCCAATTTGTTTTTCCAGTTCTATTGTTGCAGTGAGTATATTGAAATATGACATTCCCTCGTAAGAATTGTCTCTAAACTAGGGGGAAAATATTAATAAAAATCTGGCATGCGCTCACAGAAAGAATCATGAACTGTTAAATAAGATACATATCAGCCTGAGAACAAAGCCAGTGCACAGAATGAGTGAAGACACCGTTTTGTTCTCTAGAGGGGGCCCCCACTAAATCTGTGATATGGATTAGAAAAATATTTCCACAACACAGATGGTTATCATGACATTATTAACTGGCTAATGACTTTTGTCTCTCTGGCTGTTAGCTTTCTACAGCCCTGTTTCAGGTTGGAATTTCATTGAACAAATAAATGTAACTGCATTGGACTTTGGCTGAGGGAATTATCTGAGCATATTGAATTCATAGATCATTGTTGCTAGCTGGGGGCTTCAAAGTATCATTAATATTCTGATTCTGTGAACTACTCTCTCGTTCTTTCTATGTTATTACAGTGCTGTTCGTGGGTTGAAAAGCGACTCTGCTGGAGATTTTAAATAACTTTTTGTGTGCCGACTTCCAAACGTGCCACAGATGGAAGGAGCCAACAGTATTATCTATTGTCTTATACAACTCATTGAAATACAAATATGTTCAAAGCTGCTGCTGTTATGTCTGGTATGTAATCAATGCATTGATCAAGGTTATCTGTTATGTCCTGATGTAGAGAGTCAGGTCGACTCAGTAGTTGAGATCTGTTGAGGATAAGTAGCTGTGATAGTGGGGTTTGTCAGATTTATACAGAAAGGATTACCTCTGTGCTTTTGTGGGGATTTGAATTGATTAACAGTTAGAGGTTCCAGACTTCAGTTTTTTTATTTTCACTGTTTTTTTATTCTTTTTTGTGTGTTTTTGTTTTTTGAACATAAATTATGCTAATATGTGCAGTTGGAAAGTTGGAGGAAGGAAACTGTTCTACTATGGCATGTGATGTTTTCGCTAATGGCTGAACACAGAAAAAGAATAGGTTAGCATTATATTGACAATGAGCCTGTGTTTGAATTGTTTGACGTCATCCTCATCGAAAAGAATTTCAGGAGTTTCAGGTTAGGCCAGATGAAATGGTTGTGGCCATGTTAAGACTGAGGGCCACATCATCCCCTCAAAGAGAATGTAACAGCTGTATTTTGAATCAATATTTTTAGAAATGTTTCTTTCAAACATAATGTAGCTGGGATGAAAGAAGAAGACAAGAAGAAGACCTTGTTGGAAATTCTATATTCTTTTTAGTCTTGCTTCATAATGGTAGCCTCAAACCCAGTCACTCTGTCATTAAGAGACAACAGAGACTCGTCGAGTGTAAACCCAGTGTCCCAATGTGTGTCATGTTACAATCAACGTGATGGAACCCAACTAACATCCTGTCGCTATGCTCTTGAGCGTTGGCCTTTTAAAATGCAGACTGTTGTTGCAGAAGTGTTTTATTTGTTTCTATTAGTGGACTGTTGCAAGTCACTGTAAACGCCTTGTTAATAATAATTCACACATGGGTCACAAATAAAACTTTCTTAGTTAGCAGGCAGCAACGTGGCACCCCCCCCC
>CALSCE010000030.1:1424555-1452968 GCA_943593645.1 Bovichtus variegatus
ATATATGGTTATATTGCAAAAATAGGAATTCCTATTATGACGATAAAAAAAAGTAATGCAGCTCATTTCTCATTGTCTAATCTCATAATCCTAATTCAGAAAATCTGCAAAACCTTAAATTTTGACGAACGATAAAATCAGCCCCTAACATTCTATCATTAATAAAGATAATAAAAGTGTCTTAACATCTGATCCGTCTTTCGAATCACACACAGCAATATTATTGCTGTGAAGTAGTTCAGTTGAGCCTTGCTGTTTCTCTCACACTACGGTAGAAGACAGAAATGCAGAGAACTGCATGTGTTCAACAGTTTACTGTTTTATAAGGAATTAGGGCATCCACATATTCAATCTTTCACATGTTGACTCCCGCCCTTTACTGATTCCTATTTTATATCATTATAATAATCAAGCATTTAAAACAGACATCAAAACCTAAAATATGTAGGTCAAGCCCTGGCACACTGAAGCTTTACACTGAGGCTATCCCAGCTGTGTCCTCAGTGTCAGGCCAGAAATGTCACATTTCTACAACTGAATCAAAGCTTTGAAGAATATGCAAGTAGGCATTAGAATAAACTTTTTCTCATCTTTGAACGCATAGTAGTGACATGCAGTCTAATGAAGACTACAGGGGAGATATCTCATTGAATGTCACCGTGAAATGTTTGGGGAGAAAGTTTACAAAGATTTAAAAGGGTTGGAATGTCAGCCACATTCAGTGCATCACTGCTGTACTCAATGTTGAATATGAGGCTGGTACAAATATTAAATATGAACAAAGACATCAAATAAGAAGAATGTGAGTCCTTCACTCTTCCTGGTCTGACTAAATCTTTGTCCCAGAACTTGTATTAAACAAGCTAAGCTTTCCCTTTTAACTCAACCGCACGGTAGGTAATGTTTTGAAATCATATTTGTGGTGAGGGCAGCATCAACATCGACTTGAAACCGAAAAGGTTATCATTAAAAGATGATTAGAGTTTTTACTGCGCAGGTTTTACTCGTTGGCTCTCTCACTTATCTATTTACCTGACTCAATACACTGAAATATTTGTGAATATATTGCATGTCGCTTTCATGTAGTCACATGCTGTATGTCAACAGAGTTCACACATTATGATAAACTTCACAGTCAGTCAGTTGAAAGCCTGCTGCTGCTGTTTGCCTCCACTCTTCTGTTGCCAGTAGTGAGCGACTTGAAATGCAAGGAACAGATTTAAGGATAACAGACAATGCTGATTGTTTCAAATACATTTTTAGTCAAGGATGTAATATGAGTACTTTGAACATGACATCATGCATGCTGGACATTTCTTAATAATAATGGGAAACTTTTCTAACAGTAAGTTTCTGCAGTTGCAATAATAAGGAATTATAAGCTTTGAGAAGCAAACGTGCTGCAGGGTGGCTTGCTCGCTGTAACTTCTATAGCTATGCTATAACAGCAATTATGAGCAAACTATGTTAAGCATAGAATAGAGTGGAAACTTTTGCAAAGACAGAAGCATTCATATTCCTACCACCATAGTTTCATCTAGATCAGTGTTTTCTGTTCTTATCCATGAAATGATAGTACAGGTACATATTTGCACACTCAAATGCTTGTTTATCCATTCTTCACAACCTCTACTTAGGTTTCTGTTGGTGAATTTAGCAGTTACTAGTACAGTGCCCGTTCAAATGTGTGCCTGTTCGGAACAGACCAGATGAGCCTTTTCTCGAGATCTGCTCACCTAAACAACTTCACAAATTCAACTCTGCGGTACCTTGGTTCTAGGGCAATATTACACCTGCCATGACATAGTTGCATCCACTGGCAATGCTAGAATGTATGTGTCATTTGGTGCTCATATGAAAAAGCAACAAATAAACCACTACCAAAAGCAAAAGCTATTTGTTTTATTTTGTTGAGTTATATTCTCGCCTTTTAAAAAGATGACAAAAATGTGCTTATCTTATTTGGCTTGTTTGAAAATACGTAAAATACTGTAGTACCTAAAATGCTACATAAGTTCATGTATGTAGGCAATGTTGTGGTTTTATTTTAGGACATCTTTTCATTTGTTGTCAGTGAGTAATACTGAGTAAGAATGTAAGATTTATTCGGTTTTATTTTCTATGAAAGATAAGAAAAGAAGAGACTGTCCTCCCCCAGAAAATGACCCCATAGGTTGTTTGCACAAGTGGCTTATTACAATCCATAGTTACGTTAATTGTTAGGCTGCGACCTCCATTGGCCATAGTAATTATGACGGGAACAAAAGAGGAAGTCAGGTGAGTTTGTATAAAGGGAGACAAAGAGTGCATAGGGACAAGTTTGGGGTGGATGGTTAGCTCAAACACAGGACACTCACCCAGGAGACCGCTGTTCATGTCCCGTGTGAAACTTAAAGTAAACGTTGTTTGCACATTGTTTGCTCCTACCCTCTAACAGGATCCACAGGAGCAGTTCCAAAATTAGCATCTTCTCCACAGGCATGGGACCAAAACAACTCATATTTAAACATATCGGTTGCCGTTTCAAACGCGTGGTTAACGTGTTATCTTACGAAACATACTTAACTTACATTAGGTTGCATGTTGCCTCAAATACAATACTTACTTCTTTTAACCCAAACATTAATCTTTTACATTACGTGTCACTTTAGCAGATGCTCTTATCCAGAGCGACTTACAGAACTAACTACAGGGACAGTCCTCTGGAGCATCTTGGGGTTACCTGCCTCGCTCAGGGGCTCCATGGTGGCAGCCTGGGTATTGAACTCCCAACCTTCCAGTGTTTTATTTGGAAGCCTGACCACTAGACCACCACCAGGATCAGGGTTCCCTAATCCTAACCAAATTGTTTTGTTGCCTAAACGTAACCAAATGTCTCACAACGTTAACCACGCGTTTGAAACGGCAACCGTTACGTTTAGATATGAGTTGTTTTGATCTCATGCCAGCGGAGATGATGCTAATTTTGGAACCGCTCCTGTGGATCCTGTTAGAGGGTAGGAGCAAACAATGTGGTCTTATGGGTTGGAGGACTCATTGTGAAAGAAATAACAATAACACTTGCAGGAGTGCTATGTACACTAAAATATTATTCAGGTTACAGTTTGCAATACATACAAATGTAATTACATTAACCCCTACTGCTAGTTAGATGAATTGCTTACAGTACATTAAAGTGATGATTACCAACTGACCTCATTGCCTTAATAAGCCAGTATTATATGTATCTATTGTGGATGCTTTTGGCATTTCAGTTCTGTGATTACTGCTTCTTCACACATTATTCCTCAGCTCTTCATTTACTTTAACGAGACATGTTTTAGGTTAACCCATTAATCAGCCAACCTGCTAACACTCCACCACTGCATGCATTGTTCATTTTAACCTTGCTTCTTGTCACTTACTGTGCTGAGGTCACTCTGCACACAGCATATGGATGTGTGTCGGCACAGGTCACTGCTCCAGATGTGCATGAATTTCAAATTTCTCCCAGAAGTAAATACAGGTAATTAGTGCCTCAGTGCCATCGTGTTATGTGAAGCTGTCAGGTGGGAGGAGTCAGGTATTCTTCACTGTAAGACTCTGCTTAACTCTCCTGTCACATACGTATGAGACACATATGACCTGATACATATGCTTTTAGAAAAAAGCACATTGCATGATCAAAATAAAGTTCACAATTATAATCCAGTTTATATTATAATACAGTTAATGAAATTGAGTTGAGGCTCAGAAAGAGCTCCATTGTGACTTTTTATATGAATCAACACTTTTGAACTTGATCCGTTTAGCCACAGACCAGGAAGTGATTTTCATACATTTAAAACAACTTGGTGTCTTGGTTCTGTGTTGTGTCCCCCTTGAATAACAAATATACTTAACTGCTCAGTATTGAAATGCATCCATGGTAATATTCTTGTTCATCATAATGTGTGTACTGCGTTATAGTGTAGGGTATAGGGTCTGTGCTCAAAGTGACAGGTAGTATTAGTATGTCAGGACGGGTCTGTGTGTCTTCACACTTTTGTCTGGAAATCATTTCCAAACAAAAATGAAAAGAAAAGGAAACAGGACTAAACATATAATTAGCTTTAAAAGGCCTCGGTAGTATAAGTGTCCAATGAACACACAGTAGTGTCCAGGTCACAGCCTCCACTCCATCTCTCAGCAAATTACTCCTGTAGTCTGAGTTACTTAATTGTATTGATCCAGCTGTCTTTTTCTAGTTGGGTGTCGATTTTTTTGGCCCAACTCATGACCAAAACAAGTTAAGACAATTAACAAGTTCAAAAACCATAAAGGGATGCTTTAAGAGAAGTTTCTGGAAAACACAAGCAAAATGATCAGAACTGGCAACCACATTCGTACTAAACTGATCCCCAGTTTAACCAATCAAATGCCCTGGAATATGCCAAGATTACTGTACTTCTGTGCCAGTTGTTGTACTTGTAATCCGTTTGTGGCGTAGAAATGTGACTTCTGTCTGTTACATCTTCAATTTGTGCTGAAGATGGACATGTTTTTATTGTAACATTGGTGCAGTTTATTAATGAGACATTGACATTCTTATGATATTATTGAATGCAATGACTGTATCTATACTCAAACCATGCAAACAAGGCAAGGACATGAAGGTTAAACCAAAAGCTGAAAGGGACATTTTTATAAGGTAGATTAAAAGAAAAAAAACGTACAGTATCAGGATACTTTTGCTGGTATGCACAAGGATGGCTAAGATGACGTAATGCTATCTATTAGCGTATTCTTCTATGGATTTCAATATGACCTGATGTTAGGCAGGCTTTAACAGTTTGAACAAAATTATCATTTCGGATTTTACAATTAGCTTTAAACAAATGCATCGTTTTGACTGGAGGATTCTCTTGAAGATTTTCAGAATGATGCAAACGTTCAGCTGTGATGTTGAATGTTCCGTTGTATCTTCCACTTCCCAGCCTTCCTCTATGTTATACACCTACTCAGACGGTGTGCATGCACCACTGATAACTCTCCTAACATACATTACTCATAGCAGGTGCCCAAAGCAAATTATTCAGATAAATTAGCAGCAGGAGTAGAGTGTTATATCACACCTGACTGTGCTGGTACATGTTGGGGCCAGCTGAAGGAAATGGGCTTTTGAAGTCGAGTGTTCACTATCAAATTCACTCTTCATTCATGTCTGCCTGCAGTCAATCACCACTTCTCTGGCCCCTTTTGCTTTGTAACTAGTAACCAGGATGGAGGTACAGGTCCGCATTTTGCCGTGTTGCGCTGGCTCTATTGAGCCATATTTTCATATTGCATTTTCATTTTGAGCAAACAGAATAATTGAACAGCATCCAAAAAGCAAACCATAGGCAATGTGAATTAAATAAGTAGCATAAGTTATACAAGGGTGTCACATCAAACTGTATAGGGAGATAGAGGAAGGTTTGAAGTGTTGTAGAAACATCGAACTGCAGATTTATTCTGATTTCAAAGCAACAAGGTGTCCTCTCCCCCCTTGAATGTATAGCCATTAGATGATATGGAATACTTATTAGATATGGTATATATGGCTGTATGACTACTTATTAAATATGTTATTAGTTGACATACCTCGTCACCATAATGTGAAGAAGCATAAATCCCGGGCTGCATCTTGAAGCCTGTGATTTCTGACTGGTGTCGCCTTGAATTTGGGCTGTCAAAGTTGAACTGTATCAGATTTCCCTTTGCATTTTTGAACTAAAGTTTTTGACAGATGACTTGAAAGTTGTACATTTTGCGTTTTATGTTGAGAGTTTTTTTGGAACCCCTTACTAAAGTAACGGCTCTTGATTTCTGGGGAATTCCAAAACGTCAAAATATTTTCAAATAGAATTTTGATGTATGATTTTTTTTCCACTCTTCTCCCTTCTGGTTAACATTTGGAAAAACAGCAATGTAAAAACAATGTTCCTGTGTATAATAACTCCTGTACTTACCTCTTGGTACCTCTTGAGCCTAATTAGGACCCAAAAATAGAGGAGGGCAACACAGCACAGAGAAAAAGAGATGAGATGCTGAATTCAAAGAGTGATTCGCTTGTAGCCGCAGGCTTTTTTTGCATTTGAGGTAACAGCAGGGTTCATTTGCGACACCTAAGGGACCTTTCGGTGTATTGCCAAGTCTCAGGAGAAGAGACGTAAGGTTGTTGGGCCCAAAACATTTCTATTAGGAGAAAGTCAAAAACACAACGTGCCAAAACAAATACAACAGTGGAAGCGTGCCGCAAATGAAAAAACATTCTGCAGAAAAAAAAAAAAAAAAAAAAACATTAACAGCAAGCTGCAAATACAGAAACAATGCAAATTCAAAAACACACAAAGCCCAAAAACAAATGCAACAGCATAGCTGCATATCCAGTCAACACAATGGAAGTCCTCCAGAGCCCTGTTTCAGAAAGCAGGATGAGCAAAAACTCTGAGTTTGTTCACCCTGAGATAAAGGAAACTCTGGGTTTTCTTTTCCAGAAAGATAGGTAACTGAAACTTAAACTCAGAGTTTACCATGGTAACCTTCAGCAAACCCTCTCTGTCTCCTCCTTCTTACAGAGCCAGACTTGGCGTTTTATTTCCTCATTCTCACTCCGTCAGTATCAAAGTGCCAGAGCGCATTAGTTAGTGGAGGTTTAATGTTTGTCAGAACCAAAATCCCTCAGTTTAGAATAAAACTTCTATGTGTTATTCTTTTTGCGAGGGTTTGCGAAGTTCTTTTATTAAATAACTTTTTCATATTGTGACACTTTGCATACAAGAAAGGGGTCAGTTTGTAAGAGCGGTTCCACTAAAGTGTTTATTGCACATAATGTGTAAATTCAGTTACATTGTAAAAATCGGTGTAAAGCTTATACATGTATGATCAATGAATAGGCAAATTATCTCTATCACTCATGATGGTTACGAGTGATGTGTTTTGTTTTTGTTTTTTTTTTACTACAAACTGCATTGTTTGTGTATTTGCAGTGTTTTTCTGGTGCATTTGTCTTGTTTTCAGTTGGGTTTTTTTGGAGCACGTTTTCTTTGTTGCATTTGTTTTGGATTCCCATATGTGTTTTTAACTTTGCTTAGTTTCTGAAGCTGCATCACGTTTCTCCTAATGGAAATGTTTTGGGCCATTGTACCGCGTTTACCCTTGTCGGCCACCGTAGCTCAGTAATAAAGAATCAACGTTAAGTATAGATCAATGTACTGCAGAAAATAGGGCTTTGGTGTCATCGCAAAGCATTATTTCTACAATGACTGCATCTTCTGTGACAGACAGACGCAGAAACACTGACATCTACGTACACGCTGCACCAATTAGATGCGTCTAACATGATAATCAATGCTCTCTGTTAATAAAATGATTTGTTCTACTTGTTTACTTAATGACTAGACTGACCCATGTGATGGAATTCACTGAAATGAGAGGACCTTTGAGCAGCTGTTGCCATTAATTATTATTCCCATCCTTTTCTGCTGCTCCCACGTTGTGAATCTGCATGTTTTATTCATTTATTAAGATCGCATATGAAAGAAAATTGAAAAGTGTTGGTGATTTTTAATATGTACATGTTGAATCTGTGATTTTGTCAGATAATGGTGTTTGTAACTGAGAAGTTGTTCACGGGAATGATCGACTGGAATGAGTAATGCTAGATTCCTAATCAATGTGTTTTTGTCAAGTCATTTTGTTAAATGCAGAATCCCTTTATCCAAATACACACATAAAGACATAACTGCACGTTTGGAAAATCCTAAACTGTCCTTTGTGGACTGACTGTGTCACGCTTCATCGGACCTGCTTTTAACACAGTCCTCAGTGCAGTGATAACATACGCTCGATAACTCCTGACATTGCACACTGAGTGATCACACACAGGCAATAATAAAAGAAAAAAATCACTAGTGGTCTTTCTTTGCCCCTGCCTTCTTTACCTCTCAGCTCTCAGATACTTCTTGTTAAATCTCGTGACCCTTTGACCCACCTTGCAGCCTCCACATCCAGCATTCTTACCTTGCAGCTTTGCAGAGGCACTAAGCCAGACCAACAGGGATCCGTGATGGATGTGGCTCGACAGGAGTCAGAAGTTTTGATGTGTTTCCAGCAACTTGTCAAAGGAGGGTTGAAAAAAAAATGTGAGAAGAAGAATGAAAAATGAGTGTGAGAGAACTAAAAACAAGATAAATGGAGGAAGAAATGTCAGAAACCTTACTGGCCTTATGTCCATTCGCCATACTGCAGTGTCTTACATGCTTGCATTCATAGTAAACTGTTGCTACTCTGCTGGTGGATCAGAGAGCTGAACAGTGCTTTACCAGGAATTACCTCGCCTCAATAAACTGAGATGATCACATCTGAAGCTTTGTCTGTATGTCTGTCTGTATGAACTGAAGTGGTGTTAGCATAACATTTGCATTTGTTGGATCATTTACTTTGGGGAAACTGATTGGAAATATATTAGGTTTATTAAACTGAAACGTCAGTTTCCTATCACTATGTAAATGTTGCTATTAATGTACATTCAGAAATAAATGCTATGGACCTAGAAATACAGGTATTACCAGTGCATGTGGTTGTTAAGGAGAATAAATGGGAAACTGTCTTTATGTGAGTATCAAGGGACATTTTGCTTTAGACAATTTCTGTTTCAGTCATTTCTATGAAATTAGTGCTCATTTGGATGTAAAATCTCAAATAAACTCTTTGTCAGTCTACATAATCTCCTTTCACCATCAATAATTTAACTACAGACTCTTCATTGATGACAACACAGATCAAAGTCTTAATTCTCTCATTCAATTGTCTGTTAGAGTGTAAATTCACAAATGATAATTGAACTGTTCCAAAGACATAGGAATAATAACTTTTGGAATATTCTATTGAGTGATGCTTCTCGTCACAATGAAGGGATGTTGGGTTACAGTCTGAATTGGGCTTTCGATGGATGTTTAGTATTACTATATAGTACTATAAAATAAAGAAATGCTAAACCCCCATAATAATTATATGTGTACTGATGTCCATAATACTAGTGGCCATATGGTAGAAAGATAATCATTAAATGTCATTGCCCAAGTGGGCAATACATCAATATGATGCTAATAGAAGAGTCAGTCAGATTGTGAAAGCACAGCTTTCCCCTGAAAGGATGGTTCCCATTTTTCCAGTCTTTATTGATTCTGTGTTATGTAGCATATTTGGCAATATCATTCATGTTTTATTACGAATGCGTCAAAGACACATTAACATTTATTCACCACTATCAGTCTGGAATCCATTCAAGCCTCTGTTATCTTGAAATCTAAACTCAAAAGAATGGATTTGTCTTTCCCATTGATCACTTCAGCAGATGGAAGATTTATTGCATTTTAAGATGAGAGGTGCATCAAACCCCTCCAACAAACATTTTAATAGTTTTCCTTTTTCATTCCACCTCTCATGGTGCATACATGGTTGCAGGGTTCACACTCTTGAGCATTCTAAAAATAGCTGTCATAGAAGAAAAAAAAAATCTGATTTCTCACTTTGGTATTCCAAAGCACTTATTCAAATGAACCTAGTGAGCTGCCCATAAAACAGGAACATTACATATCAGTGAAAATGTAGTCTCTCCTCTTCACATGCTTGATGTTTTTGAGGTTATTTGTATGGAAATATAGTTTTAAGTACACATGTCTGATAGGGACAGGATCTTTAGTGGCAGATCATCCTTTGATTTCACAATGTGTGTGAGCATCCACACATGTCTCTGTTCTCAGTAATTAGAGTATAATTCATCTAAAAACAGGCAATTCACACACTACAGCCTGCATTTTATTGAGGGACTAAAAGTCCCTAGAAAAAAAAAAGTCTGCTTGTGATTCAGATAAACAATAAACAATAAACTCCTTTAAAAGCCCTCTTTATTTCTTTCAAATGCATGTGTTTCCAAATGCAAAAAGAGAAGCTTGAGAAGTTTCTTAAATGAACAAAGATTTCGATCTATGTGAAGGAGCTCTACAATAAACCCTTGTAGGGCCTTTACAATCACAGGCTTGGTGCTTTTGCAGCAAAAAGGTATTCCAAGTAAAACAGGGCCAAAAAACTCACCTGTGGCAAACTGTGCCAACATCTCCCAAAGAAATTGTATAAGATGAACTGCTTTCTTCTAAACTGCCAGAGTTGATGGCCTATGTACCACATTCTCATCTGCAGGCTTGTCTTTCTCCCCTCCCTCAGATTTGTGCCGTGGCATTGATTCAAATCTTTCCAAACTCATAATGGAGAAAAATGCATTTGGCAGAGCTGAGATCATGAGCATTAAATGAGTGGCAACAACTTTAGCAACAGCCGGTTTACAGGTATGTGAAATTAGCACGTGTTTTTTATAAGCCAGCTGCATTTCCTTATCCAAGGTTTGTTGAGGTGAAGCTTATTCTGCCTTATTTTAATTACATTTTTTTAAGTCAGCGTTGTTGCATGAGTGGCTGCTGTTCCCTGTAGTCACATCCCACCCTAGTTCCCTTACAGGAGGGAATTTAGGTCCCTTTGCTTATGAAATCCTAAATGTATGAATTCACAATCATCTGCTCTAGATTTGATCTCTTATGTATGTGCCTATGTCTTTTAAACATAATGGCCCAATTGAGGGAAGTGGTTCCAAGTAGTATTGCAGGTGGTAAAATGTAAGTGGTGGCTCTTGTCATCACAGGGAACCTCTCCTCACTTCCCCTTGTTTCACAAGTTGCGTACACATTAGTCAGTTCTGACAAAAGAGGGAATGTCAGCCTATGTGGTGGAAGCCCGACTCTGCCAGGTGATTCAGGACATGCTACACTAATGTCACCTACCATGAGAATTATTCTGCAGTACTCATAATGGGTCTCTTGCATCAAGTCACTGGAGAGTCCTGACACCTACGATCTGGGGAAATCTCCGCAAAACATGGTCGGTAATGATGAATTTAAATGCAAATGGCAACTTGACAGGGGAAACAAATTACACCCATCACTTGGCTAAATTGCTCTAAATTGAAGATGAGTTCCCAAACCTGAACATATTGCACCACTGGTTTATGAATAAAATAGAATACAGAAAACAAGGTAATAGCTAATTTTACCTCCTCCAGTTACCACGGCCGGGGGAAATAAATGGCCGGCACTGATTTTGATGTATGATAACACATCATAAATACAAATTTGAATTGTTTCTCTGGTTGTTGTTCTAATGTGAGAGGCAACGTCCGTTTTCTGTTTGCCAGACATTTACATTGTCTTTTGTTTGAGTGAATAACAACAGGAAAAGCATTTACCGGCTCTTGTCGACATCGTTTCCTCTCCTGTGTAAAACAGTGCCCTATCAAAATGCCACAGGAGAGCAATGGGAAATCATGGCCAATGTTTATAGTTACATTTTTTCTGTCTCTGTATTAATGCAGCAGTTGTTGCAATGTGGGTTAGAACAAGCACTTTAGCTTCTCCTGACAGATTGACTGTGTGACACCGTTATTGACCTCTCTCCATCCCATTCAAGCTGCCAGACATTTATTTTCTGTGCACCTCCAACACCGACTAAATGTGAGCTTCATCGAGAAGAGCTAACATGGGAGGGGAATATTGTCTCTTTTTACCCATTAAGCCACAGAGGATAAAAGAACACTCTTTTCCTTTTCACCCCCCCACTCACTCCATGTTATCCTCATAGTGGGGAATGCAGGGAGACTTCGAGATCAGCGGAGCAGTCAGGTGCAGAATACAGATCAGCAGCAGGGAGAGCTGGTGCCCAGACTATTTAGCATACCTAATTGACCTCTATCTGAAAAACCCCTGCACTGTGACTAACCCCACCGCCTGCCCCCGCCAGCCCCAACCCACATCCGCCATAATATTGTTTTCTGACTCAGTGCTTACAGCCGTTTTTAGTGATGAGTGAGCTTAATCATGGTTCAAACCATCAGTATGTTTGTCTGCTGCGTGCTTTGCAACAAAATGAAACCCTTGTGAGCCTCTGGTTTGTTTTGTTCCCCCCCTCCCCCTCACACCCTCCCTGCTGTCATCCAGAGAAAAGAATCACTGAGCCTTGACGAAAGAGGAAGTGAAACTCAGTTCCCCTTAAATGTTTCAATGCTACAATGTGTCTAAAGTAAGAACCAAATCACGTCAGTATAGCTGGCTTCCAGCTGTTATTCATCATTTCAAACCAGAACTTGCGCCTGTGTTTAATATTCCAGCCTGTACCCTTAAAATTTAACTCACCGGTTGAAGTGTGAAGAGTAGTTAGTTTTATGCTTAATGAGGACATTAAAGACTGAGCAATGTTTGAACAGAGTTAACAGGAACTGTATTGGACTGTCTCAAATAGCACTGCGACCACAGTGGGATATCCCAGGAGGCCTCTAAAAATATGCAGTAATTAAGCACTCACGTCATTCTAATGGGATTATTACAGTAGAAAATATTGTAAGATTTATATTTAACCTCAGGAAGCAAAAGGAGGAGGAGGTGAGCTGTACCAGACATTTCACTAAAGAAGAAATACACAAATGTCTCCCACCAGTGTATGTCATGTGAAATAATTGTATGATTGGGTAAATAGGCTGAAATACGTAATGAATACTTAAATATTTCCCCATGAGAACTCGAAAACTTACATTAAGTGTTGAAACATTAAACTAAAGGTATCTTTCTGATCCATACATATATTAATGATAATGTTCCGTGTTAAGTTGAACTGTTCTGTTTCTTACTGCAGCCAAACGGCATCTTTGCACACAAACAACACACGTGTCCTTAAACGTGCCCTGGAGATTTGATCAATGATATGTAATGAAGACATTGCAAATATTTGACTTCTTTTTGAAGGGTAAAGGGAAATTCACATTTTATATAACCTGAGTCTTATTTTTGGGTGAACATTATTGATAATAACAACTCCCTCCGCTGCCGACTCAATGGCTGAGGACTTTGCTAACAATACATATCCTATTGTTGTAATTAAGCACTTTTAACACACCTGGAAATTACTGAAACTACAGTAGATAGCAGAACACAGTTTACAGCAAACATGAAGCCTTAAAATTTGGAATTTTCCAAGTTATATTGTAATTTTGATTGTTTACAAATCGGGAAATACATTACGTTCCACACTGCTCTCGAAACATGATGAAGAATCATATATTTATATTTGAAAGCAAATAAAGTATGTGTCGTCAGTTGATGTCTTGAATCAAGCTCAGCTTTGTATCATGTACCTCAGCTCCGACACTACCAGGGATCCAACACTCTCTGAGGTTAGTGAACCAGCATGGTTGAATTGCTACTTAATAACAGCAGAGAGAAACAAAAAGACTGATGCAATCCCAGACTCTTTCCAGACCTGTGGATGGATAGTTCCATTGGACACAGTGGGCACATCCAGTCTTAATGGGTTGTTAAACCTTTTTATGTGTTTTTGTGACACTCCTCACTGCAATTAAGAGATACAGGGAAACACAGCTATGGGTGCGATTAGAAGCAATGCCGTGGTGTGTACACAGTAATTTGCACTGAGTGGTTGAGCCACAAGGTTCCCCTGGCCACTTGGGATTTATAGACCGCCACTGGTTCAATATCTGGCAATACAAAGCAGGATTTCATTCAAACAACTTGAAGCCAAGCCACGCTTGCTTGGCTTTTGCCACAAAAGTCATGAATCTGCACATGTAGTGTGCAGTCATGACAACGAGCCGCCAGTGAGATCGATGACGAAGCCCCTGTTTGATGGACCCTGGGCTGTAAATCTTTCACCATGAACCTTCCCAGTAGGGACCTCAGAAGATGTTACACAGTACATGGTTTCTTGGCAAATATGTGCACGGCTTTAGCAGTGAAGCAGTACATGCATGACACAGATAGCTGAATCATCATATATCACTCCACTTGTCATATTGGAGCTCTTTCTAATTTGTGTTTTGATGACATCATCATATTTACTCACCTGTTAGTCTCAGCTCCACTCCCCAAGATCAAAGCAGGAGGATTATGTTAGTATTTTGGAGAAAATAACTCAAATGGATGGGTACATCCAGAAAAATGTCACAAGTGCAATACACTCTGCAACTGGAGATAAAAACAGAAATCAATTTCAGGTTTAAATGATGTGAATGCGGAACATGTGCAGTTAGTGCTCGTTGTTTGACAGCTGGTAATGCATTGGGGTTCAAGGAATCAATAGCCAATGTTTTTTTTTTGCCAATATTCAAATATACAGTATCTTTATTGACAATTCACACCCATGAACATCTGTCTTATAGGTCGCTTGGCAGGATTCACTGCTGCGGCCGTTGAGTGAAAGGTGGAGGATGATGTTGACAGAAGATATATACTTTATACATATACAATTTGTTTTAATGTTACAGAACAGCAACCACTATCACTTTAAAACACCACAAGTGAAATGTAATGTAATGCAGTCAAACATAGGGTGAATCTAACAAGTAACAACGATTCCCTTAATAAGAAGAAGTGAATGTGACAGTAAAGACTGTGAGGCGAATACTTCACGGGTTGTTGATTGTTGACTTTCACTTATTCCTGTGGGTGTCAGGTGATTGACAGAGAACAGTGCGTGACGTAATGTGTTTCCTGGTTTGTAAACAGCTGACGTTAACCTTACAGAATTACAATAAAACTTTGAGGATTCCTAACTGAAAGGCTTCATGTTTGCTGTGTTCTGTAGTTTGCGTCATTTTCAGGATCAATAAGAATTAATTGTGGAAAATGGCTTCTTATGAAAATGATCACTGATGTCTTCAGCTTGACTGACTGTCGAGAATACTGTAAATAAAAAGGGAAATGTGTGGCATACATTTGAAGTACTGATATTGTGGTACAGTAAGCTGGTAAAACTAAGTTAATACCTCTGTTAACATGAAATACCTTTTGTAAACCGACCTTGTTGTATGAAAGACTGTGTATTAGCTGCAATTAAGCCAGGGAGTTTTATGAGCTCATTTACTATTTGCTTTGATTATGAGGCTCATGAGCAAAGGTTTGGGTCTGTTTGTGTCTGTCTTGCTTAGGTTTCCATCGCCCGGGGGTTCACTGCAAACACATGTACTTGTTCCTAAAGGCCTCAGCTCCATCTCTGGTCCTTTAAGAGGCTTCAGATTTTGGACATTGGAATTTAAGTTGTCTCAGCTATTTCTCTGCATCAATAAGCTTATGTTCCCCTTGCCTGTGCTTTTTCACACTGGACAGGGATCCAGGGTTTTTCACAATACACTGCTGGTGAGAGTTTCTGCACTATGATTGTAAATGATGCTCGGAGGAGCGTGTTCTTGATGTTTTCAGCCCAGTTGTGAGGAGCCATCAAGTTGTTTGAAGCCCTCCAGATATAATTACTGCACTGTAGCAGTCGTCTGTAGGTTTAGTTTGACATTATTGACATTGGTGTCATTGCTTATGGCCTTAATATTAAAATCAAAAAGGTTTATTACCTCTGATGGATATGGTGGATATGATGCCGCTTCTTTCATACTTACTGTTTATTACTGCTGCAGCTTTAAGTAGGACAATAACCTGATTTATACTTCTAAAACAATGTTGTCTTTCCTCGTATACATGTACATATTAATATTAATAAAAATAAAAATGTATGTATTAATATGTGTCAGTGAGTCTGGGTATGCCAATGTACAATGGCCTCTTAACAACGGAAGACTAGGGCTAGGTATCAATTAAATTTTTTCTAAAAACACTCAAAAGACTGTTTTTATTCAGAATTCAACAACCTTGGTGGCTTTTCTGAGCAAAGGGCCGAGACAACTGCAAGCAAGAAAGATATTCAATGCACCCTGAGTCCTGAGTATAATGACAAACCTTTAATATTTCATCAGGTTTCAGCTAAAAGCATTTATTGCCGTGTTGAGCCAACACCCTGTCATGTAATGTTAAAGGCTTTATACTCAGCAGTGCCTTGGATTATTTCTTGTTTAAAATCTTTTTTTGATTTAACAAAACGAGCCACAAAAAAGCAATAAAGTTGTCCTGACACACACACTTCAACACAATAATACAGTATACAATTGGCAAAAGGATGACGTTGAATTGAGAAATGTCTGATCAAATTAATATGTAAACAAGACTCAAAAAAACATTTGATGATCACAGCCGATACTTGACAGTCTTTGATACTCACATTTCCGGTCATAAATGAATGAATGAATCATTTTGAGGTTTGATACCCACATCTGCAAAAGACTGGAGATTGATGAGATAGTTAAAATATTATCAACATTAGAAAATAAAGATTGCCCAAATAGACACTACTTTATTCTGAAGAGGCAAACTGCTGCTGATTTGTGTAGGGTCCTAGGGTCCACTGTGACACATAGTTAGTGATGCCATTGGACATATTTTAGGTCCTTCAACATCAGACAGCTTCATCAACGTGATGCAGGTTGATCAGACACTGACTAATGTCCCATCCAGCAGCACCCCACAGATCGCTCCTTCTGATCCATAGCCATGTGGAGGCTCTTTCAGTAGCCTCCGTGATGCCCAGCATTGTGAATGCTCTGCAAAGAGAACAGTCAGCAATGCCTCTACATCCCACTTCTGTGAGTATGGAGCAAACTCTCCATCTCTGCTTTTAACACTGCTCTTCCAGCTGCTGATATTTGGCCCTCTTCCTCTCATGGACCTTCTTGATCCGCTCTTCCCATGTCACAGTCAGTTTAAACATGATCACCTGCTTTGAGTCTTCTGACAGTTCAGGCCATAGTGATATTGGTGTAATGGTGTCAGGGAACTTAAGCTGTCTGCCCACATCCACAAGCAGCTGACAGTCAGTCTGTAGTGAGTAGGCCTGTTGGCTCCCTGGACTGTTTTTGGGGCTGCTCTTGAGAAAGAAATACGCTTCCTAGGTGGGCGGAGGTGCTTGCCGCTGCTGTTGGTTGATATGATCCGCTCTGCCTCAGCCTTCAGCATCGGGTCATGTCACCAGCATTAGCAGCCTTCTTTCAAGGCCTTTGGGCACCGGCTCAGTATGTTCTCCACTGTTCCTCGACTGAGGCAAAGGGAACATATACTGGAAATGCCTTGCTGTTTGCCCCAGGCGTGGAGGTTGTATGGACTGGTTAGCACATCACACACAGCCTGAAGCACAAGCTTGATATGTGACTGGCAGATATCAGACCACAAGAGCTTGAGCTGAATTACACTTTACCACCTAGTCTCTGTTCTCTGCTGCCACATACTTATCTGTATTTTTAATTGGTTTGGAATATCAATTCACCTGTCATCTTTTCTAGGAGATGAATCAAAACATCCGGCCACCTGCCTACATATTAAAGTGGCAAGTCGTTTTCACGTTGGTAAAAACTTCATGCTCCTGGAGATCACAAACCTAAAGAAGATCTTTGATTTGTATTGTTCTGTGGTCTGGTGTACCTGAACGACGGGGACAAACATAATCTCAGTATGTTTACAGATTTCCCCAAGCTCAATGGGAGGATCATGAATCAGAGCAGAATAAAGTTGGAGACCTAGAAGACAAGCATTACAGGCACTCCCTGTATCACTGGTGAGGCTACAGAAAAGACAATAAATGGAGTACAGTCAATGCACAGTACCTTATAGCAGGCAATCTCGTATTCTATCATAGTTCGGGTTTTTTTTATCATGATTGACAAAGTGTCAAAAATTGAGGCACCACACCCACAGACACACATTGTGGCTGCTGGCTTGTGTCAGTTAGCTAGCAGATCAGTCAGCTGCAGTTCAAGTGCTGAGGAGTAGAGCAGGGATGACAAGTTGTGAAGAATGGCAGCATGTCTGCCGATTAGCCTGGCATCGGTTAGCACCGTGCCGTCAGAGGCACTTCTTCTGTGCCAAGCTAGCATCACATAAATGTGAGAGCAAAGGGAGCTAGAGATAGCAACAACGGGGAGATGAGAATCTGCCAAGCGACGTAGACAAAACAACGAAACAAACAGAGGGCCAGGAGGCGACCTATCAATCAATGCTGTGCTCTGAACGGGATAGGCTTAAGTGTCACATAGCTGAATATGAACTGACAGCTGTGTGTGTGTGTGTAGCCTAAGTGCCTGTGTGGGGGTACTGCCACACTGTTTTCTGCAACGTGTACCCTGACTGTCACTGTCAAAGATTGATTGCGTCATAATCGGCATGTGAAAGATGAAAGATGACCTCGGACAGAGAAAGTAGGCAAAAAATAACAATGGCAACAATCAAAAAGCTCTTAATAACACACACACCTGTTTAATCTGCTTTACTATACCTTTATTCACTGATAACATTGAACACATTTCAGTGTCTTTTTGAGAAATAATCTAAAGCCAGGCCGACACAGACTCCGCCTTCACTTCTCTTCCTCCTCAGTCTTTTGTCCTCCGGGGATATAATCTCAAGGTTTGATCCTCAAACAGAAGTCAGCGCTGATCGCACAGACACCTTTGTGCTGCTCGTATTTCCTAGTGTGTTGCCCACAGAATATAAAACAAAGGTGGAGGGCTGAATGGGACAAAAGATGAGTGTACATGGCAGCAGCCAGTACGTGTGCGTCACCTAAGGGCTGCTGGTAGTCTGTTATCTAATAAAGACACGGGGTACATCCCAAGTCTCTTATTTCATATTTCCTCGCTCATCGCTTGAAGTGGTTCTGGTGTGCCATCTTGAACACCGTCCCAATGCTCTTTTTTTCTGCTCCGATGAGCGAGGAGCGAGGATACACGAGAGCAGCCTTCATGGAAGTCTTTTACCATCGGACACACCCTCTTGCTGGATATCAGTTATTGATTGGATACTGCAGCTAATTGGACTGATCTGATACATTTCTATATCTCTGGAGTTTCAAAGACAGATAACAGATCAAACTCAGGTGCATCACTCTAAAGTTTTATATTGTATTTGTATTATTTATATTTATTTTATTGTTTGTTTCAGCATCTAGTTAAAAAGCTTTGTTAATGGTAACAATAACTTTCTTCATTTATTAAAAGTTTGCTCTCTTCATGATCTGTTTCTTCTCCCAATTAACTTTTATTATCGATACAGTTTGATTCAGAGATATTAGGAGAGTTTTTAACAAGAAACACTTTTTACATTTAAATCGTTATTTATCGTTATTTCCATTCAGTCACATTTGAGGCTAATGATTCCTGAGTGTCGGGTTTGATATTAATCACGTATTTTCTCTGAAACATTTAGGCTAAAAGTCCAGTCTTCAAAAGACACCATAATTATATTCTGGGTTATCTAATAATGAATAATGAATGTTTAGTATTATTCTGTTTTATTCTGCAAGGATCTTCATAATTTATGAATAAACTAATCATATTACCTGACACTTTCCAAAAGTGATATGAGTTTGGACTGATCATTGTCTGAATTTGTATAAAGGTGCTGATTCTACCATACACGTGGGCATTCCCCACAATAAACTTCAGCTGTGGCACACATTGCCTGAAGGTGGTGCAAGTATTAGAATATCGACATATGGCTTTCTATTCCTGTAAGTGACATGTCTACATCTGAAGTTCTAATCATCATCAAATAATGGTTACAGCACCTTTGAAGTTAGTATCTCTGTGCACCAGCCATGGCACCGCGGGGGTACGAGGTTCCCAAACCCTCAGGATTGAGCCGTCTCTCTTGGGGGGGATTTCTTTAGGCATGTTTTGTATCGAGTGGACTCTGTCTTTACCTTCGCCATGCAGACACGGCTGAGCCAGAGGTGCCGTCTCATCACTGGCACTGGTAGGGGGATTTATTGAACCTTAACCAAAACAGGATATGGGGAGGTAATGAGTCCTGGAGAGATTATTCAAAAATAAATATAATAATAAACATATATATCAATAAATAATCTTACTGTATTGACAGACGTCTTTGTGTACATGTGTATATGTGTGTGTGTGTATATGTGTGTGAGACAGATCTACTTCATGCTTGGTGTGTGTGTTGCTGAGGACCCGAGGGAGTGTAGTGCCGACCGTGAAGTTATTTGGATCAGTGGTACTGTAAAAAACTGCAAACGACTCTGTATATTTTCTTTCACAAAACAGCGCGGTGGGCCGTGCTATTACGGTAGCGTTGATAGAAATGAGGATGTGTGTGTGTGTGTGTGTGTGTGTTAAACACGTTGCACATTAATCCGTATAGTTATGGTAAAGGTGCACAGAGCGGCCAAAAAGGTGCGGCGCCCTTTAAATTAAGACGTCTCCAGACAGTCTGAACTTCGACATTCTTCCAATGCGTTCATCAAAGCTGGGGCGGCACATTTAATGGGGCTTTGACTTTATTGAGGCCATAAAATGTTCATGGTAGCTTTTACACTCATGATGCTACACTGTAGCGTTGCTACCATAAATGCATGCATAGACTCTGGAAACCCAAGAAGCAGCGGCACGAGCACATCCTGATCGGGCGCTGCACTAGTCATACTAATAATGAAAAATTAAAGTAAAAAAATCACAACAGCAACAGACAATTTGTTAATGAGGAGCAATTGAGAAGAACAAATAAATAAATAAGTAGGAGTAGAACATTTTTTTAATTGAGTATGTAAATGAGTGAGTGGATTAAACAATAAAAGTGGGTTAATCTTAAGCACGTGTGCACCTGTATGTAAGCATGTGTACTTGTATGATTATTCAGCATTGCCTGAGTTGAGAAAAATGTATGCTTTTCACTTGTAATTACCTAATCTATCTGTATGAGCGTGTAGGAACCGCCGAAGGCTGCCTACTGATAACCCTGTCAAACAACCCAGCACCCCCAACTGTCAGCTCTCCCGGGGGCTCTCCTCTCTGCTAATGGAGACCAACTGCGGCTCGGCCAGGGGAAGGTGTGTCAAAACACCCATTATCTTACAGTACAGAAACCCTTCAAAAACACCATTTGAATGGGTTCAGAAGAAAGCAAAAAGAAGTGAAAGTGCTTCAGAATTTTGTGATCTGCTCAAAACTTTACAGTTTGTATTTCTCCTGACAGGAGTTTGAGATTTGTTTCTCTAATATGTCGCACACAGATTGAATTACACGCATGAACATGTTGTAACAGTATTACAAATGACTAAGCATGACAATATTTATGTGTGATTTAAGTCAAATTTCCGCCATTATGTATTAAAATCAATGCACAGCCAAGGATGTGTGTTAGTATATGTAAGATAAGTTCTGCAGTAAAGTACTTTTACCAAGTGAAAACATTAAAGTGAAAATGAACTTGCAACACCAGACTCATTTGGCTACGTCAGTAAAAGTTGATGAAAGAACAGAGTTGTAGTTCAAGAGGAAAAATTGTATTTTTTAAAAAAAAATTTTGTTAAATTAAACTAATTAAACGTTTAATTGCAAGCCCTCCATCAGGTTTTGGATTTAGATCTTCATTCAATGAAATGCTGCTTTTCCTAAGACTAGTGAGAATAAGAATGTTTATGTGCCAGTGTTAAACCAAAAATAGACATTTCCTTGGCCCAGTATCCAAAATGTCAAATGTGGCACATTCATAGATCTTTATTCCAGTAATATTATTTTTCTAAAGATCAGGTATTGGATAAATGAGAAAACATGAAATTCAAGGCTGTGTCTATAGTTCATGAAAAGTTTAGAAATATTTGAATATGGCGTCATTGAATCTGTACAAACAGTACCACAATAGCTGCGCTGCCAGTGTCATGGCACGATCAACACGACTCTCTCCTCGCCAGTAACCGCTGCACACCTCAGTTCAGCTCCACTGAGGCATGTAAATTAAAAACGACCTCATGATACATTAGATGATCTGCTCTACAAACTTCACAGATGTCCCTCTGACCTTGTAAATTGGTCATATCCTCTCTGAAAACACAGTCAGGAACAAAGTATTAAAGCAATTCTTTATCCTCCAGAGGAGACTGTCCCTAGACCTCATTAAGAATCCTGTACACTCCACCCACATGCTTTTCATGTGCCCACCATGTTCAAGCAGGCTTGATTCAGCCTCCAGTATGTCCTTGAAAATAACATTCATAGCACTAATAATGGTGGCAATTCACTGCAGATTGGCAAGAATGAAGTGGTCTTACATATCTGTTAACACTGGACCCAAAGCATGCATATCAAGGCTGCTATAAATCATTCAAAGCAACCTTAATCGTGATTAATAACTGAATCTGCACAAGTGTTGTGCACAACGGCATATGAATTCAGACTTTAGGTTACAATTTCATAACCGATTAGAATAAGGATTTTGGGAAGTTAAGTTATTTATAGTTTCAAATGTGATGCTGTATGACCAGACTTCTACGTTGTCTCTTCACTGACTTCCCATCCTCACCGTTCATGTGGCGTCATGGCGACTCACAAGCTAAGCCGGATTCCACGTTCTGTAGTGTGCCCTGAGTGAAGCTGGGCACTTAGTTGGACAGACAAAGCAAAATGTCAGCAGTCATTTTCACTATTCCTGAATGCCAAGGCTGGTCTCCCAAAATAAAAAAATGAATACCTAATACCTGACAACAGAAAGCTATTTTTAGCTTAACTTGCTTGCTTGCTTCTTTTACAGAAAGTTGTTTTCGGTTGGTGTTTTGCATTTGTTTAGTAAGCTATTTATTCAATTGTTAATACATTACTGTTTTTTAATATACATTTCAGTTTCTCTTGATTATTTTCCCCCTGGGTTATTTAACTGTTACTCCCCTCATCCCCTGGAGTATCGGGGAACGTAACACTATCAATCTGACCCCATGGTGCAAAGTGGACGGAGCTGTGTCGGGGGCATGTAGTGCCGAGAATCTTCATTCTCTCACTTTTACATAATACTGAAGGCTCATAATTAATGAGGTAATGATTTATTGCTGTTTAAATGCTGAATCAAATATTTATGTATAGTACCCTTACTGTGTCCACTGAGTCTCTCTCCCAGCTGGACCGCTCCATTGCCTTGCAACAAGCCCTGCATATTTTTACCTTGATAGCTCATTTTAAACATTGTGACCAAATCATGATTACCCACCTGTGTCATGTGATCACATGGAGGAATTGAAATGGCATCTATGTGGTGCCAACATTGGACCAGGTAATGTGTCATTATGAGAAAAAGCCCTGAAGGTATTCACAACATTTATTGGAGTAGGGGAAGTGGGAAAGAAAACACTTACCTTCTCTAGCCAATACCATCAGTCTTCTTTAACAAAGTATATCACACAGATTGAACAATCCATCATCGCATCCCTACTCTGTTCTCATAAAGTACATGAATAAATGCCTTTCCTCATTCTAAAGGTGCGTTTTTTTACCACGTTTTCTACTGCAGTTTTTGTTGGTTTTGTTCTGGTCGGATGGTGTAATTCAATATTTTCTGTTGTTTGGATGGGTGAGCTGGGGTGGGGAATATGGATTATTGTTTGGCTGTGGGCTAGCTACACAGTCACACAGGATATTTCTAAAAGTATTGATCCACCTTTGACAAAACCTGGATAAATGATGTGTCTTTTACAAAAAACAACATGTTGATTAGCAATCCACAAAGGTAGTCTATATTTTTCTATGCCCAGGTTAAATACATCTGTATGTTTTGTGCCATCACATGGTGCTCAAAGCATTGAAAAAGTACTTCAACTAAACACTAAAAGAATTCAACAGGAATATTTCTTTCCAGAAACAATGTCACAGTTACTTGGGATTCACAGACCTCACTGTGAACAGCATTCAGATGAACTACAACAGGGAAACTGTTTTTGTAAAGATATGATCACTTGAGTGTATTAGGGTGGAGGCATACATCGGAAAGATGGATATAAAGTATCAAAATTTGGGAAAATATAACCAAAACTATTTGTGTAGATAGATATCACTTGAAAAGAAAATCCATGTTTTGTTTTTTTAGACATCATCAGTGGCTCATAGTTGGGTACAAACTCGAACACACAGCTTTTGTACACTGAGAGCTTACATTTGCTAATGGGAATGAGCTTCAAATCTCCCTGAAACAAACATGGACTGATACAGAGAGCATTCACTGCCTCGAACAGTAAGTTGGCCTTGTTACATAGGAAAGGGAAGGACTGTGTGTGTCTGCAGAAAGCTCTAATACATACTACTTTGTTCTTAAGAGGTAATCTATGCAACCTCAAGTAATCCACAGCAAGTCTACTCTCAGGCACCATTTTGGGAGGAAGTCCCTAGCTTTTTTTAAATTCCTCTGTATTTGCTTTCTTTTACAGTATGTGTTGTTTTTTAGAATTACATTAAACATTTGTGAGGCAAAAAAAACAAAAGATATAAAAAATCACATTCTGTCACAAACACGCTCGCACACACATATACTTGTATAGAGCCTAAAAGGGACAGTGGTTTGAAGGCGAACCAGTTTTATTGTGTAAATACGGCTGCAATTTCACGATGTACATATGATTTTATTTATCCTTTAAAAAAAATATTTTTGTCAATATTTCAACATTATTTGGTGTCTAAATGCAGTGTTTTTGTCCTTCATGAAATGATTAAAACCAAACATCCTCAATGTAAAATGACAGGACTTTGACTGAGACACAAATAATAAATAAAAGATAAAATTAATTCAACCAAGTTAACCACAGGAGATGCTGCCTGTGGTCTGGTATGTGTGAGAGTGTGTCTGTGCTTGTTTGTGTCAATGTTGGGTATTTTCTTTTTCCTTTTTTTACTCTCATGCACTCAAACTTTTCTAACTTTTGGCAGACACATAATGCATATGATGATCAGATTTGGAACTAAATCTCAGTAGTGCGGCTTCATGCACAATAACAAAACTTAAGTGGAATAATGAAATGGCAACGCAAGGCATTGTTTTTTATTTTTGTAGAATAATGATTTTCTTAATAAGCTATACTCATTTCTCATATTCCTCGGGGCATTCAACTCAGACAGCCTCATGTATGAATCCCCTTAAGCCTCATTGTTCATTGTTTAATATCTCAGTGGTAGTTCTTGCCCATTAGCGGAATCTTCTATTACCTCTTCAAAGATCATTCTTCCACTGAGATGTGTTCAAGGTTGTTCCTAATCCAAATAATCAACTGGTGTGTATCTAAGGCCCAGACCCTGGAGGGAAGCAATAGAACATGGTTATA
This sequence comes from Bovichtus variegatus, assembly GCA_943593645.1. NCBI lineage: Eukaryota > Metazoa > Chordata > Actinopteri > Perciformes > Bovichtidae > Bovichtus > Bovichtus variegatus. The sequence goes on from CALSCE010000030.1 coordinate 1,449,639, forward strand.
TAGTTTCATGAGCATGATTAAGACAGTTTGAACTCCTAGCACCAGATTAGGAGATCTCCATAGCGGCAGAGCGGCCCCAAAATGCCTGTTGTGTTGTCAAAGCTCAAACAAGGGAACATAAATTTACTCCAGACAGAACATCAGATGGAACGTTGGTGTAATATTTCAGTTGGAGAGACAATTTCTTTGGCCCATATAGTGTCCAACATTTGGACAGACCGCGGGGCCGCAGAGAGGTGCACCAATAGTATCTGTAGCATCAGGATTGGACATCCTAAGAACTTTTTTGAGGATGGGAATATGAAAGTTGACCTTATTATTGATGTTTTAATGACATACATCTTGGCACAACATGAAACTGAGCTGGCAGAAGGACAAAAGTGTCCTGATGTGAAATGTTGCTATTAGCTACGTTTTTATAGACGGAGCAGCTTTGGTTTAAAAGAGGAGACTTGGCTCGGCACACTAATTGACATTCTGTTTTATTAAGCCCAAACTGCTACACTGTTCTTCATCTGTTCACGTTTTGTCAATTTAGCTGATCTTTATCTTTCAAACTATCAGCTGTTTTTGTCTGTTGACCTGTTCTAAATGAGGTGTTTTTATCTCTTAACCTACTCTGAGCCTTGAAAGACATAAGAACATATCTGTCTGATCTGATAGGATGTCTCTTTTTATTTTGCATCATTCATCCAGTCAGGAGAGCATTATACAAAAACCCTATAAAGAAGAGCTCATTCCACAAGCTGATGATGCTTGTCAATGCACGTCACGCACAAATGACGAAATATGACAATTCCCTGTCAAAAAAATTAATGTGCGTTAAATTGAGGATTTGAGCTTTTCAAGAGTTTGACTCACAAGAAGTGATCTGCTGAAAAACCTTCGGCTAATTATATTCTTGCCTCTGCTGCCTTTTACAATGACACAAAATAAAGATAAGGAGTTGACTCAACTAGCTTCCTTCAGCACTAAATGTTAAGTAATAGTAAGAATTTGACTCTAGTTAAGTACCGCCCTTGAAAACAGAACGACTGATATCACTTCTGTGCTGGCCCAACATCAACATATCAGTATATTAAGAATATTAGTAAAACAATTTGACCCACCTCTCTCTCTTTATTTACTTTTGCCTGGCATAGCTGAGAACCAGTTTCACATTGAAAATATGTATTAGACTAAAACAACATTATAACGTCCCAGAAGCCTCCCAGCATATACGATCAGTCCCTTTAGTGTACTCAGAACTCAGCACAGCAAAGCTTGTTTTGTTGTTTCTGCCATGTTGCTTGAGTCTGATGATGCTGGGCCTGTGGATGATTAGTGTGTACTCTGAAGGAAGCAAATACATGTACAGGGCAGATTTTGTGAATAATTAACACGTTAGGAAGTAAACACGCTAGCTTGTCACAAGGAGCCATTTTAATAGGGGAATTCTGGCAAACTCTAGGACAATCAGACTTATCATAGCGGGAGATTAGGATCCATGTTACAACTACTCATTAGATAAAACTCAGCCTATGTGGTCTCTGATTTGAAATTCTATCATATTCTTTGTAACGTATTCTGAAATGTTTTTGCTGCTACTAATAGAAGACTCCGCATCACTGAGCTTTATGTCACTCGGACATTGATTTCATCACAAAGAAAACCTGCATGTAGTTTCTCTTCTTATGTCCATTGCAGTCCAGCTGACCACCTGCTTTGGGCCACACTGAGTTTTAATGTGCCAATTCCAAGAAAACATCCATAACGATTTGAAAGTTTTGAGATTTGGCAACAATGAATTACGGTGCTTGGTGAGTTGAGAGGATGGGGGGTATTATACGATGTGGCAAACAGATTTCTCTGTGTCTACGGGGCATTACCAGATCAAAATATGGTCTGAACCAGTTTAAGCCGGTCAGCCCAGCGGGGGGAAGCACTCAGGTGTTTGGGTGGCTGGTCAGTCCCTGCAGGGGGTTGCTGGATCAAAGAAAGCAGTCTGACTGCTTGATCAAGCAGAAGTGGGAGAAATATACTGTACTTGTATCCTGAAGCACACATTGCTGGGTCTCACCAGGAGGTTGGTTCTGCAACACTTTGTTGTTGCCGGACTCCTGGGAGGTCAGTGTTGCCGATGGGCTCTCGACCCCCTGGGGGTCACGTGGGAGTGGGATCAGATAGAATCTCAGAACGAAGGTAAGCTTATTTATTACAAATGTGTATCTATTTGATGGAATATTGTGGTACCTGATTTAATCAAAAGACAAACAAAATAATGATACTGCACCCTGTACTTATCAAGTTTAAAATTGTCTTATACTTTAAGCATTTTATCAATTAATCGTTTTGTCTGTAAAGTGTTAGAAAATAGTGAGATAACCAAAACCCAGTATTGTCAAAGAAGAGGAGCAAATCCTTACATCTAAGTAGCTTCAACCAACATGTGTTTGGATTTGTTCCTTGAAAGATTATGAAAATAGTTGCAGATTAATTTCTGTCGATTGACTGATCGATTAATCAACTAATCGTTGAAGCTGTATTGTTCGGTGTATCAAATGTGAAGCCAGGGATAAAACATTTTGTTGGATTGTATGTGGCCTTCCCAATAGAAGTGTGTTTGCTTTTTACACCAAGCTCTGCAAACCATGGTTCCTATACTTATACCTATACTTATATGACATTATTATTCAAAATATAACAATCATCACCCTGACTGAAACACATAAAGAATGTCATCATAAAAGCATGATAACAACTTATTTAGAGGGACTGTTTTGGTCACTCAGTGTTTTCTTCCTTTCCATGTAAATATGCTTCCTAAAGTACTCCTCCGACCCAAAACACCAAGCATAAAATATGTAGGGCACATTTGCAAGGAGGTTGCTGTGGCCTCGTCATGGCCACTTTCTACAGGATCTGAAAAATTGCTATCAGAGCACTTCTACCGAAAGAAAAACAAAAGAGCATTGAGAACACTCGTAAGGACATCTACTTTTAATCTTTTACGTAGATTAAATTGCAAGATTAAAATGCAAACCTTGTGCATGTCCCCGCCCATGTCAAGTCTGTCCTCTGTGAACCTACATTGGCCTGTTGGTTAGAGCAACCTCCGGATGTATCGCCTAACTCAACACCCCTCTGCCTCTCCCTCCTCCTCCTCCTCCTCCCCCCTTTCATCCCATCCACTTGGCTTGGGGACAAAAGGGACAATGTCACAGACTGCGTCCCCCTGGATAGCACCTGTCATTTGAGAGAGAGGCTCCAGAACACCTTTATTTGCTCAGCACGAGATGTAACCTGTGTGTGTGTGTGTGTGTGTGTGTGTGTGTGTGTGTGTGTGTGTGT
>CALSCE010000030.1:1452978-1478326 GCA_943593645.1 Bovichtus variegatus
TGTGTGTGTGTGTGTGTGTGTGTGTGTGTGTGTGTGTGTGTGTGTGTGTGTGTGTGTGTGTGTGTGTGTGTCTTGGATATGCAACGTTCCCAGGAGTCTGGCCGGTGAATCAACATTAAGTATTAAGTGACCTGCTGGGCTAAATAACAGTAGAGGTGGAAGGGTCGCGCAGGGTGAGGGAGATGGAAGGGACGTGGGGGAGTGGGAGTTTTTGGGTGTGGGTAACCCAAAGGCAGAGAAAGGACAGCAGCCTGTGGCATTCCTTCTCTTGCTTTTCCCTCATGGTGTTTCAGGACTTCTGCAGTGCAGCCATACCTTTCTAAAAGTGTCCTGCCATACACCCTCCACCCGGGACTGAAATCAGTACACAATTTGTCTTTGGCAGATAATTCGATAGTGTCACCTGCCACACTAGCTGGTAACTTTTTACACTGCTTTATTTTCAAACTTTTTTTTTTTTCATTTAAATGCCTCAGTGAGTTTTTGGCCTTGGGGCCTTGTTCTTAAACTTTTCCCTTCTGACCACTGCTACAGCCTCTGATTGTGAGCCAATCAAAGCAAAGCCAAACTATGGCTCTTTATCAAAAAGGCTTTTGATTGGCTGCCTCTTCCACTGGCTGCCAACAAAGTGATATTGTCATGTGTTTCTGTGTCTGGATAGTTAACTGGCCTAACAATACTTTATAGTTAAAATTAAATTGTGAACATTTTACCCTGAATAAATACTGTGTGAGTGTGTTTGAGCTTTAAAATGCTCTAATGTGAATTCTGTTCCACGTCATAATGGATTGTGGAGGGATGATTGAAGAAGTGTGCTGCTACTGTCTCTTCATAAAATGTTTCAGCCATAAGTGTGACAGTGGTTGTTAGCTGGGTTATTTTTAGCTAAAAAGCCACCCACTCCCCACCCCAACCATTGCCATTCATAGTCTCCTGCCCACCTACAAAAGCCCCTCCATCTCCCATCTCCCCGCCATACTGTATGCTGAAGTTTGTTTTACATCTCTCCCCATATCACAAAATATTGACCTTTATCGTGTTGGTTTACAATGTCCTTTTAACTTGCTTGAATTATTTTCCTCTGATGTGGGTGTGAGCTTCACCACCATAGCAGAGATACATCAGGGCTGCTGCAGGTCACAGCCACATTGATGGCATAGGCTGTCACCAAGCAGCCAATTTCTCCCCATTTTTGCTTTTTTTAGATCGGTTGTGCCTTGCTTTTTCTCCATCACTTTTGCGTTCCTACGTCCCCTTAACTATCCCTTTTTCTAACCAAAAGCGCATGGGTTAGTATTTGTCGGCATTCACTTGCAATAGCTCATCTTTAAAATTGTTCTAAGTGCCTGTGTAATGCACCATTTGCGACCTGCGGCCTGTTAGAACTGACTCAGAGATCTACGAGTCCTGCATTTTTGGTTCTTTTTTGACATAAATAGAGATAGAGAAACAGAGATAGGCATCAGATATTTACAGTTAATCTGTTGAAATGGAATGCATCATTAGTAGTGATAGTCTTCCTATTGAAGTGCAGCGACAGCGAGAATTTTCACGTCTGTCCATAAATGGATATTTATGCGGTATGTCTCCCCTGGTCGTCTCTCTTTTCTCCTCCCTATTTAAAAAAAATATTTTCTCATGATGCTTGCAAAAACATCGTGATTTTACAGCACAGAGGTTTTACACTCATGTCATCAATTAAAAAAAGGAAACATATGAAACAATTAGCAAATATTTGTGAAAAGTTGGCTTGTAACCACATTCAGAGGCCACAAAACAGCACAAAGTATCTCTTAAAGAAATTACTACTACAATCGCAACCCAGTGTGTAAAAATAATTTTGGACTTTTTTGTCTTCCATTATTTATTTTTCTGTTTTTCATGCTAGGGTCAGTCAACATGACACCTGTTCCTTTGTCCTTGATATAAATAAAGTTGTAATGCAACAGAAGAAGTGTGTGTTGTCATCTAGTGGTGCTCAATGTGTTGAGAGTTGTGCCGCAGTGTGAGTGGTGTGCTGAACAGTCATAAATGCCCGGCTAAGGGTGCTCCCTGAAGCACCAAATCAATGTCAACATATCCACTGGGGGGTTCTCAGCCACCACCAAAGTACTCGTTTAACACAATACACAGTCATTTGCCCAGTTGGGACTCTCTCAAACACATATTACATTTTCCTGCTGCTTTCACAAATGCCTCTGCCTTGATGCATTGCAAGACATGGTGTGGTTATTTCCTTTTTCAGGCCAGGATGGATGATCATTACATTTTCCCAGCATGCCATTGGAGGAGCTTGTTTGACTGTCGGCTGTGATGTAAGACATACCTCTCCAGAGGTACTGGTGGTATTGCTCTTACATTAGCACTACTGCTGTGTGGCACACCTTGACAAATGCACACTTAAGCAAGGGAAGTGATTTCTACTTTGAAAGTAAGTTCTAAGCATGTGAGGGCATACACACAGTTAGCAATGTAATGTAAAGTGTCTGGGAAAAGGTGGTTATGTTTTTCTTTTCAACAGAAGAAAAATTACATTACAATTCACATTATCAATAATTCATGCATTTTTTTAATCTAGTTTAGTGTCTCTCAAAGTAATTATGTAAATATTCTGTCCAAATGCAAACTGCTTAGGGATTTAGGTAAGCAGAGCTCACAAGGTGTCTCTACACTTGTAGAAAAGAAAGTGCTAGATGTTTGTTATACAAAGTCTAAAGTCATCCAAACTCATCACACAAGACAACATGAGAGAAGAATGGTGAAATGTTTAAGATGATGGCTGAATCCATATTACGGCATTCCAGGCGAAGTATATACTTGATTTGGAACATTTTCAAAGTTTATAACCTCCAAAAAAGAAAAGAATCAATGTTTTTCCATATGAAACAACCTCTCTAAGACTGCAGCCTTGCCATCAGAGAATTCCATCATCCTGTGAAACTTTTAGAAATTGCCTTCAAAAAGGTAACCATACTCAGAATTCAACGTCTATAAATCATAAAATACATGAAGGCCTATCTCTGGATGAATCTCTTTTTTTTATCTCTGTAATAACAGTAACGGCTGTGCTATTAGATTATTATTAATATGATTATTATTCAGTGCACTAAAAGTAATAATACATTTGACTTAAAAAACGACATTCCTGTTAGGAACTAACAGCTAACTAAAACAGTAAAAATGTGTGACGGCAGGTTGTTTGAACTCAGCCAAGTCTGCTCTCCCAAACTAATGTCACAATTATTGCACTTACATGTAGTTAATGGCCTATACATGATTGTAACAGTGACAAGTGGAAATACATACAGATAGCATCATAGTCACAGGCCCAGGGCTCAGGCCTTCCCTCTGCATATGACTGTTAATATTCTGTTGGAAAGTCACAGAGCTCAGGATGTCCTGATGGTGATGCTCTTAATCCTGACTTGAATCTTTTAATATTGAGTATCTGGCACCAAATCCAATCCAATATTTATTTTTGTTTATTTTCTCCATACAGCTACAGGAACATTTAATGAAAAACTATTTAAATCAGTTTTTTTTTTTTTTTTTAGCAGATTTGATTTCAGAAAACAAAGGCTGTATGTCAGACTTTTCTTTATGGCTTCCCATCATTTTTTTTGTATGTGGCACTGTACTATGTGGTATGTTATCAGTGCATAAAGTGTCAGTGTGGATCTGCTGTGGCAGGAAGCTTTAGGCCTTTCTCCATCTCCAGAGTGAGCTAAATGCAGTTTTTGAGATTAGACAGAGGACTGTAGCGGCTGGTGTCAAAGCAGCTAATATAATTCAACGGCATTCAATGGTCCAGGTTTAAGTTGGCCATACTGGGCTTTATTGTAGCTTTAATATTGATACACTGAACCCCGAATTGCTCTCTTGCATGGCAGCTCTATCACTATTGTTGTGTAAGTGCGTGTGTGTGTGTGTGTGTGTGTGTGTGTGTGTGTGTGAATAGATAAATGAGATTTAAATTGCAAAGTGCTTTGTTTGCTAAGGCAGAAAAGCACTATATAATTGCTGTCCATTTATCATTTACCATTTGATATAACTGCTACTAAAAGCAGGTCAGGGAGAGTGAGAACATGGCAGACAGTCACACCTGCAACCCTCTAGTGGATGGTGCACATTCCTGTCCCTACTAAAAAGGTTGCACTCTGTGGTGTTATTGTAGCCAGCAGATATTGCTGCAGCTACTTATGCACTTACCACTATTTCTTATCACTTTCCAGTGATTGAGAGAACAACGCAGATCACAGTGAGACGAGCGGACTACGCTGCAGCTCTGCAGAAACACCATACTACTGAATTAATCTGACTCCACTGCTGGTGCATTGGTCAGTAAAGACAGTACCATTGCTAGTACCATGATGAACTCAGTTACCATGACCAGTACCATGGTACATTATTGGTACCATGACCAGTACATTGATTACATTAATCAGTACCATACAAATGTAGCCATGTTCAGTACATTGGTACATTGCTTTTACCTCTGTAAGTATGGTAAAAGGGAAGTTACCATTCATTACTATCACAACACCATGGTGCATTTTTTTGTTAGGGATGTTAATTAAGCAAAAATCTCCTTCTAGCAACTTAGTCCATGTATTTGAAGATCCTCAGATACAGAGCTAAAACTGTGCCCACGCTGAAACATAATTAGGCCTTTGAAGGTCCACAAACAGTGGCACTCTTGAAAATAAAGTCAACTTTAACATCCAAATTATGAAAGCAAACAGTAATCTCCATGAAGCAATATTTGTATTTTATGACCCATCCCTAGCCCCTGTGCGTGCGTCTTTCCAACTCTACTGTCTTATATGTGCGAAATTTTGAGTTGAGACAGTGGCTGCAATAAAGATTACTCAGCAGCCCCCAGGAATGAATGGGAATTATTAATACAAACACATTAGCAGAGGATTATTAGCTGTGCATTGTTCTGTCAACCAGGCTGCAGCTGTGATTGGCAGATTAGTGCCCATTTGCCTGTGTAGGGATTATATTATTAGCTGGGCTGCCGGGTGGTGAATGCTGCGCCTCGCAGACATGTAGATATGCTACGGTTTGTTTACATTTTTCATGCTGGTCTGCGTATGAATTCCCTTTTGAATTTAATTGTAATGCATCTGAGTTTGCTCACTTTGTGTGCAGGGAGATTCTGACCGTGTTTGCTCTCATGTAGATTCCATGCATTTATCTCCCAAGACAATACACATTCTGTCACTGACTGTTAGGTAACTCCTTCACTGTATTGCTGCTACAACCACATGCTTTGAATTATCGGTAGGAGCAACACGGGACATCAGGGCACAGAGTCTTCTCCGTGTACAATTTCTACTGCTACAGAGGCGCACTCAACTCATATACCCAAGACTTTCACCAGCTCTACTCCTGCAGCAGTCAAAATCAATGCACCATATCTAATGCAATCTGGTGGCAGTTTTTTTCCTGGATTCATATCTATCCATAGGTGCACATACAGTATCTGTGATGGCTCTACTTCACCGAATATCACAGGGTCACTGATAGAATCCCAGCGCCCGTCCAGAAAAAATGCTTGCTCCTCCACAAAGGGGTGAAGCAGCGGATCAGATACAGTCTGCCTGTGTGTCAGCATGTCTTGTTATCACTCTCAGTTTAGGTTGTCTGCCTCTCTGTCACCATGTCCAGGAAACAGCATCCTCCAACAGCCCGCTGCACAAGCTGAGAGGCATGCTCAGTACTCATCCATCCCCAGCATACAACAGAGTCAACAGTGGTTCTGTTCACGGGCCATTTTTCATGGCTCCTCAAGTCTTTAACCTTCTTTTCCCTTCCCAGGCATTTACTTTACTTTACTTTACTTTATGAAAGCTGTGTAAACTGTCACTCATCGAACTTGTGTATTTTCATGTGCTTTTCCTCTTTTCCTTCTACATTCACCGCTCTTGTTCTGCTACAGTGTAATATTTTTCAGAGATGGATCAGATGAGAGAGGATTGGGCTGTGGGGGGTTGGCGGGGTGGAGGTTGAAGGAAGGGGCAGGTTGTCGGAAGGCTCTGCTCTGTGGCTGGCCTTGTCAAATTGATTGATGAGAAAGGCAAGCTTGTGTTCTTGGCAGGCTGGGGATTCATCCTTCTGGCTGCGCTGATACACTTATCTAGGTTTAAAGTGGCGGTGGCGGCGGGAGACGTTGCCATCACACTTTAAGGGTGTTAAGAAAGGGACCGGCTGATGCGCATGCAATGTCATATGAACGCATGCAGGCAGTCCCTGTTTCTATTAAACACACCCAATCGAGTGGTATGGCTGAGTGATAGAGAGCCTGAAGGACGGATGAGGCAGCACATTTTGGAAGTCCATGTTTTCTGTCTCTCTGACACTGCACAGCAGTGAAAAGAAAAGAGCAAGAAAAGAACACAGCATCACTGGCTAAGGTAAGACAACAAAAATGGGGGGGAAAATGAAGAGCACGGGAAGGCTTCTGTTCTGAAGAATAATGTTCCACCTCAGAGGCTTTATAGTACTCCAGGTCCCCTTCAGGTTGATTTCTTTGCTCGTTTTTGCGGAATGACCCTGAGGTCTCTCAGTATTATAGAGTGAATCACAAAACATTGAAAACCTCTTTCTCTTGTGTGTGCTGTTGACAAATACAGTGTGATCCGTGGGACACACTGGAAATTCAATGCAGCTGAATTCACGGTATCAGTGTGTTCTGGAAATATACCAAGCTTATTCAATTTACCCAAAGCCTAAGCTCTCAATGTCAAGATAAAAGGAAGAGAACAAATTATACCTTTTAAGTGACAGACATCATTTCTCATAAGGAAATTAGATTTCACTTCCCGTCTGCTTATGTTTTAGGGTTTGCAGTGAACCTCTGTGTCTCAGTTATTTCTCTATTCTACAGTGGGTGCCCTTAAAAAAAGCTCACTAAGAAAGCTTTGATATAATGCCTGCAAACAATGGAAATATGGAAGTCCTTAGTATAGATGATCAAAGGGATTCTGCAATGATGACAACACGCTCACAAGCACACAAATATGTACTTAACACACATACAGGCAGATAAGCGCTCTCACAAACACAGGCGTAGTATTTTTCATCAAAAATTGCAAAAGTTATACTATACTAACACCTTTCTTTATGAGAAAGTAATATGTTACATGATAAACAATAACATTTTTGAAGCAGAGAGAAATAGATACGAGGTGTAGGCTTTTTCTTTTTTTTTAAGTACATTTTGTAGCATTTGGAAATGAATACCTTCAACTTTCATCTCTGCATCGACAGCTGCTCCCTTCCCAGAACAACGCTGGAGGGAGAGGAAAATGTTCTTTCAATTCTTTCACCATGAAAGAAAGTTCAAATTGCATTGCCACGCCATATCACTGAGGGGGAAGGGATTTGTCTTATGGATGTGACATTATCTAAATCCACTGTCTAGATCCCAGCGCAGAGAAAAAGATGTCAGTTACATTTTCATTCTTGCCATATTCTTATGCCTTTGCAATGACAGGGTTTAAGCAAAAGCGGCTGCAGCTGACTTCAATAAGCAGTGTGAGTTGCATCAGGCTGAATAAACAAGCCAGAACTACCTTGACCGGAACTTTTCTTTCCAAAAAAATTATTCTCTTTTGGTGGAGATATGAAATTTCGGATTTCATGGGTGCTTTTATAAAACTGAACAGAGATCTGAACAGATGTTGAAATGTATTTGGAATTTGTGTGAGTTTTGTCTGAAAGGCAAAACCAGAAACCTTCAAGCTCTGAGTAAAATCTGCATCAATACTTCCTTTGACTCGGTCCACACCCCAACGAGGTCAATCTTCCCACCAGTGATAAATGAATGAATGAGATCTTTATTGCTTCCCATTACATCCGACCCCGAGAGAGCAGAAAATAAATGCATATAGCAATTTCTTTTATTCAGTGAATGCCAAGTAGAGATTTGGGCCTAGACCAGGCTCTTCTTCAACATCACTGCTTCCCTTCTGAGCAGGGCTGTAGCAAGGACTTACAGACCCTGTGCCCCGGAGTAGTCTAGTTGTCCAGCTGTGAAGGACTTAATCATAAAACTTAAACTTTATTTATTTATATTGCACCTACCTCAGTGTTAACACAGCCATGCCTTAAATGCCCTCTCAGCTACCCCAGTGCTAACCGCTCTTTCACAAGCCCTCCCTTGTAATTTGTTTCTTTTAGGTGGGACAAAAATGTATTTAATCAATACATTTTATTCCTACGTATTCCTACAGCTGCATTATACTTTAAAAAAATATTTTCTTTGCAGAATTCTACCAAAGCCATACAAAAGCCAGAGCAATGTAATGTAATAATAAGTATGCATTTTTAATAAACACACATTTGGGACAGACGTCCAGAGGGATGTATAGTCATTACCACTATGTGTAGTCCCAGTTAAACTCACACACCGCTCGGAGTTATCCATTATAAGACAGGCTTCTTCTGTCGGCATTGAGGAGCTCAGCAAAAGCAGGCATAAAATCTCCATATAACATGAATAAATGAAACTTTACATTATGATGTAACTTTTGCCCTGCGCAACAGTCAGGAAAATGTAGTGCCTTTTAGCGTTTAACCCTCAAATTCTCTAGAGGAGCTGAGCAGTGGCTCAAAGAATGTGGATATAGTGGGCAGCTCCCAGTGGCAGGACCAATGCCCCAAGTCTGTTTATTTGTGTATTTTAAAGGTCGAGGTTTAGGTTTCATATCAAGAAAACTTATACCCATAGATACTACCTAATTGTGCATCTTCTGAATTGACAACATTAGGGTAAGCAATAACATGCATCATTTGTCTTTCTACGTAGCCTCCAGTGAACATATGGCAGAGTATGGGTTTTGTGCACATAACAAGCTATTGTTATTAGTTACTTTGCAATTTAAATACTCTCTACACCCACACTGTTACTCTGGCTGATCAGACCTATAGTCAGGTGCAAGGTGGGTAGAGCTTTGCTGAGTTTTACATTATGCAACACAACAATTTGACATACAAAATATACGAACATCATACAAAATATGAAGCATTATTATTTATAAAACTATGAACCAGCATAATACCTAGATAGAATTTTCTCAAACTAGACCAGCTTTTCCTTTAAATAGTTTTTACTTTAGATACTTGAAGTATATTTAAATCAATTTTAAATTGTATGACTTTTACTTGTACAGAGTATTTGTAGCATTGCTACTTCTTCTAAATACCTCTTCCACCACTGGTCTAGAATTAGATGCTGCATTATATTCAGTGATAACACTATACAGTATTTGAGTCACAGAAACATTCTAAAACATATACTGTAATGCTGCATTTAAAAATGGTATACACCCATCAGGTCAATAATTTAGGAATATAAATGGGAAACACATTTGAATTTTATCCTCCTTCAGTCAGCTAGAAAATAGTGAGTGGCATCATCGCTGCCATCAATCTTCCATGTGTGCCTCTTGACAACAGCACATTTTTTGCAGCCTTTGTTTAGCAGCTCAACTTTAATTAGGTTACAACATTTTGGCAAAACAAAGAGGCAGAAAGTAAAGTAAAACAGAAAGTAACCTTGTGTCGCTTGAAAAATTAGCTGACCTACAGTATTGTAATTCAGTCTTAGGGTTTGGGTAAAAGGGATATCACATCACTGTTTTCATATCAGTCACACATCCCAGGAGGGATTTTACATGCTGTTTAACAAACATCTACTATAAATGCATACATTATCTCAGTAATGATCAATGAACCAATTAGAGGCTTGCGATTTTTAAAGGTTTAAATGGTCCTAAGTTGCAGCAGGGCGATTTGTAGTAATAGTAGTAGAAGTAATAGTAGTATTACATTCAACTGCATCAAGCATATGGAAAGCTCGTAAAACATCAACATTGGTTGAGTTAAATAGCAATTGGCAGAGTCAGAGAAATACAGGCTGAATATGAATTCCAAGATTGCTGTTTTAAGATGAGCTGTGTGCTTGCAGTAGCATGTGATCAATTAAGACTCACAGCTGGTTATATTCCCATCTGTTTTGGATGGCTCTGTGCTATAGACTATAACCCAGTTTGGCTTTAATGTATTTTTCCTGGAATGAATGTCAGGGATTACCATGGGAATTCCTTCAGGTAAACGTCTGACTTTTTTTTAATCTGTTCTCCATCTTTGCAATGTTTTGTTTTAGATTGTGCTTTAGCAATGAAATATTGCATCATGGAGTTCACAGCATGCAAACAAACAGAGTGAGGGAGGAACAAGATAGCTAACAAAAAAGCTTGAATGGTAAAAATGCTTAGCTCAGTATGGCTAGTTTAAGGGTCAGCTAAAATACAAATTTAGTTACTCTATATAACTACAAGATATTTATTGTTTCAGCAAAATCTCAGATTATGTGTAACGCCAACATTTCTTAAAATTCTGCCTTTCTACATTTAACCGCACATAGCCTCATACGTTAAAGCTAGGAAATGTGATGGCAAATAAACTAAGGTATGGCTAGGGTTAGCCTGTTCTCATAAACCGTTCTTAGGTATGACTAGGAAAAGTAATGCAATGTTGGTACCTATCAAAAAAAATCAATTTGTTTTCATTTTACATTACGGGTGAACCACGAAGTACAACATGTACGTATATATGGTCTTCTTACAGAGCAGGTCGGGGTGGTGGACACAGGACTTTCACCCCGGAGACCCGGAGAAGCCAAACCACTTTTCCTAAACTTAACAAAGTCATTTTGTTTCCTAAAGATAACCATGTTGTTTCTTGTTAGAATGTCTTGTTGACGTTTATTTTGAAAAGACTGTATGCATGTATGCCGGATATTGACATGGGTTGCTGGAAATTTGTAGGAAACACACAAAATGCTTTTCTGTAAGAAATCATAAAAACTCTTTCATGAGGATATTTTGAAGGGTTAGGGCACTGACGCTTTAAGGGTTAGGAGAAGATCCTGGTTATAAAGGCAAACATTAACTCTTTCTTTCCGTCTTGCTAGTCAATGGAGCTGCTACTTCCTTTATTGGCCCTGAACGTTGGCACGTTTCAGAACTGCTTGGTATGGCTACATTGCCAAGGTTTTGCAGAGGTTTAATCTCCATTGAGATTACTTCCAGAAATGTCTGCCTAACAGAACTATTTGTATAAATCTTTGTTCGTTGCCCACTGTATGCAAAAACAACGTATCTGTGATCTCTGCTGAGAAATCTGATCTGAACTGTGGTCAGTGTAAGATGGCCTTCAGTATTGGTGCGACTAAACAAGGCTGTTGGCAACTGACTGCCTTGTTAATCGTATATTTGTTACATACTTAAGGAACATATTTAGGAACGGGTAATAGGATCAAGGGCAGCCCAAGCCAACAACATACCACAAGTACCCAGCCCATGTTATTTTCCATGTAAGCCAACTGCCATCGTGATGCAAAAGCAACAGTATTATCACATTCACATCACATTTACAGTCACTGTACCGTTTCTATTTCTGTAGGATGCATCCAATGTTTACTCGTCAACTAAAACCAAACTAGGTTGGCAGGTGCTGCCCTTCACTCCACAGCATCACTTGCCTTTTCCCCAATGAGTAATCAATATCAACGTTAGGGAGAATACTATCTATACTAAACCACGTGCCACTGTGCGTTCAGTTAGGATGGCAAGGAGTAAGTGATGGATGTGTGCCCTTTAAAGCTTGGGTAGATAACAATGGAAAATACCAGCAAGAGTAAAGCTAGATTTTTTTAATTATCCAACCAAAAAACCCAACCCAATGTTGCAACTCTTTTCCAATGAAATTTGCGAGCAGCACTAGCTCTAAAAGTTGCTAAATCTAGGAAAAGATGACTGACAGCCCCCCAAATTGTCATAATAAACGTAACTAAAATCATGATGAGCTAGCAGCTTGTGGTGGACGACGTAGACGTGCAAGTTGTTATAGTCCTACAACAGCCACAGATACCAGTTTTCTTTCTTTTTTTACCAGAGCATTTGATTTATTAATTGCCATCAGGATGTAAAGAGTCTATATATAGTCATTATTCTGTTTCATCACTGGATAGTAATATTCTGCTGTTGCTTGTAAATTGGCTGACGTCACAGGACCTCCAACTGTTTTCTGCCTTTCATTTATTATCTTAAATAAGAGAGCCAACAGCATTTGTAGTAAGAGAAACAGTTTTTTTCTTGCTTGGGTAGATCTTTAATCTTTCGCATTGCAGGGGCCAATGACAGTCAAATTAACATAATTATTCATTAATATGTAAATGAGCACAGATGTTCAACAAGCAACAGATGTGCACTTGGTGTACACAACAGCTCAATATGAAAAACTGCACAGAGATGACGACACAGAAAAGAATAGAGAGCATGGGTAATTTATTACAATGCATTTAATCCCCACTTATTATTTTTTTAAAGAGCATTAATGTTGGAGATCCAGACAAAATCAAATTTGTCTTTCAGTACCATGCCAATAAGTTCATTGTCAAACAGCCAGAACATCTGGGAGAGACCAACTAAGAAAGAATGAGGAGGATAAACAAACAAGAGTAAACAAACAAACACATGGATGATTTACATTTACTGGTGTTTCTCAAAACTATGTTATTAGCAGGTGCTTCTTAATACAGGAAGGCAATTCTTCTCAGCATGATACATCACTGCTATATGAAGTGATACGCAGTTATGTGAGAAGTCTATTTCAATAGGCTGTAATTAAGCGCCATCATAAAAAAATGTATTCTAATTAAAATTCAGATACATTATTCCTACTGCGTCATAAAGCCATAAAGAAGAAAAACATAGCTATTGTGGATATGAGTGGTATTATCTACAGTTATTTGGAGAAGAGAAGAAGAATGACAATTGATCCTGTTCTGAACTGGTTCTGTTTAAAGAACCAACATGTAAATATGTAGTGTATATTATACCGGCATTCTTCTGTATATTGTATACAAGCATTGTGATAGTACAGTATATACATTGTGTATATTAACATTTAAGGACCCTGACATAGTTAGAACCAAGGCTGAATTATGAACAATATTGGCAAATAATTGGATGGGCAATATGCAAATATGAATCGTCAAAGCAAGGACCTTAAGGTTGCTACTGTCCTCTAGATGAGGCCTATGTCAAAATCACATTTTAGTCAATATCATGCTTATGTAAAGCTTATTCTTATATACATTTAGGTTTAATAGAAAACTCACTAACTTATACAGAAAACCTGGCGCAGGGTAGTGTTCTGTTGGTTTCTGAGCCCAAATAGGTTGGGGCCCCCCAGGGCCCACACACTTATATTTTCCACATTTATTATCATTTATTATGTAGGACTACCTTCTTCAACATATAACCTGCTGTTTGTCACACATTGCCTTACAATAAGGTACATTTACATGCTTTGCTACTTACTACGTTGCTGCAGAAAGAGCACTGACCACTTGTGTCTGTAACTGGTGAACTTGTAGATAGGTAGAGATCACTGGAACTATTTGTTTGTGCCTCAGCTTCTCTTCGTATGAAACGTCCATTGACACAGTAACTGAGCTCAAAGAAACCAATGTTTCCCCAAACACAAGCCTCATTTGGACAGTGGCATAGATAGTGTAGCTCATAGCTTATGTACACAGCCTAACTGAGCTTCCAACACATGAAAGACTCTTATTTTCTCGTCTGCCATTCTGTTTGAAAGTGATGTTAATATGCATTGTGTGAGGCCTAATGGGGTTTTGCAGGGAATTACAAACAATGTGACTTCCCCTCACGATTTTTTCATTTGTAAGGAATGGAACTCCTCGGGGGATTTCAAATAACCACTGTAATACCACTGTTCCTATTACCCTCTTTTTCTGTTTTCACTCTCTCTCCTCTTCCTCTCAAGCAACACCAATTATTTGACTGCCGTTGAGCAAGCTGCTCCATGTGCCACCTGCTCGTTATTCATGGTTACTCCACACTCTCTCGAGTGCCTTGTCCCCTCTCGAAGAACTTCCAAGACCCCAGTCTCAATCAATGAGCTTTAGTGGCAAGAAGATGCATCAAGAAAACAATGGAGCATGTGCAGTGGCATGCTTATTTTACAAGTAAACAGTGTCTGGATGAAAGGATCCCTGCTGCCTGAAATCATTTGCATGCGATAAGGAAAAACAAAGTGAATGTTGAAGTTTCACTTGAAACGCAGTTTTTATATGGGAATTTTCTACAGCTCCAAAATGTGCAGCCGATATTTTTCTGAACGGCAGGGGACGAGGCACTTTCCAGAGGAATTATCTCGGCTCCAGACATAAGCATTTCAGAGAAAAACAGAGTGCTGACTAAATTGTCTTTATCTTTAAGGTAGATTTTACTGCCAGCATGTGGTACATATGGTCACATATTGACAGAGGTGATTCCTGTGGTGTGTGATCACACCCCTGAATGGATGTCAGGGTTTGGTTTGGAGTCTCTAAGTGGATTATACCCTCACTGTTGGATTGCAAATGTTGGATGATGTGTACCTGTTAATATGAAAGATGAACCTTTTGCTGCATTAAAGAAAAAAAAGAAAAAGAAAAAACCCTGCTGCTGTGGTTCCTCTGTGTCAATGCTCACCATCTGAGTATCCGGAAACGGACATAAGTACTAGGCCCAGGTTTTAAAACGATAGCGATATGTATGCGATATACATGTCATCAAGAGCAATAAGAAAATGACACTGTGATAGTGTGTTTATTGGACACACTGTATCTTCAACTCTGGATATTTCCTAAAGTAATAGACAGCACTCCATCCACTTGTACTTTTCTTGTTTACAGAGGGAAATGTTGACAATTCTTTTCTCTTCTACGTGTATTTGACAGCTATAGTAACTAGTTTCAAAACACATGGTTTACATACATTTTTTTAATTCATGGTGCCCATTCATTGTGATTTATTTTGCTCAGATAGCATACAGGGATCTGGAACCTGGATCAGTCGTTTTCATGCAACAACAGCTAGCATATTTAGGTTTTTTAAAAACAAACAACCAGGATACTAGTACGCACGTAGACAGACTGAATGACATAATAATACATTTAATAATATAACACTGTAATGGTCAGTGTGCATGTTAAGTATTTCACAGGACTGTAAAAGAGTTTTTAATTTTTTTATTGTGGTACTATTACAGGTAAAGGGCCAAAATGGTCTTTAGGTTTCAGTGAACTGCACACACAGCCAAAATGATACTATGTATAAAACAATCTTATTGCCTTGGGTGTACAGTATGAAATCAGCGGTGGATTTCAGAAAGTGTAAATAAAGCCCAGTGTACCAATTCTGTAAACATATTAAAGTCTTCTGGAAACACAGGCTGCTTTGTGTGGTCGTGCCTGTGAGGCAGCTTTGAAAGGAAAGGACAGAAAGGCACATTGACCAAGAATGCAATGACAGTCACAATCCTTCGCAGTTTCTATTGTTTATAGCTGTTAAGGAAGACAGAGGAAAGGGAATAGTTGAAGCATGACCAGCAGTGGATTTATCAGGACATTGTTTGTAAAAATGAGCTTGACTTTTGTACATGGAAGGACTTGTGTTCACGCGAGCATGCACCCAACACACACACACACACACACCTTCCTGATGAGCAGCTATTGGAAACAGTACAATGAGACTCACTCCCATTTCTCCGCTACGCGTTGTATGGAGGGCGTATTTTTTCATTATAATGTAGTACATTAGGTTCAAGGTTGGCCTCATTTCTCAATAGGGTTTCCTCTGCATCATTAAAGCTTTCTTCCACAGCAGTAGGAGACATCTTGTAGCATATAGATCATTCTCTGTCACCGTCTTCATGATTGAATTGCCATCAGTGTTGGGCAGATTACTTTGCCTTTCTATCTTAATGATCTAAATGAGAATTGACCTGCTAGAATGTATTAGGTGAGCATATCAATAAACTACTGTAACACCACAGAAAATAATTTAAAAGAATAAACTTGCTTTCCATTTCTTCTGATTATGGGAAAAAGTCAGAAGAGCCTCCTTTATGAGAACGTTATATGTGAAGCAAACAGTGTTTGACATGCATCATGGTCATGATAATCAATATCTGAAGTTAAAACAGACATTTGGGAAGACAGTTAAAGTATATATACATCTTTTGGTAAATAAAAGAGTTCTGGCTTCAGTAAGAGATGCAACATGCAGGAACATTAGGGTCAGGTAAAGATCTCTAGCACAGCATGTGACATTGTTCTGGTTAGCAAAGTATCATGATTAGAAGGTCACTTGGGCAATGCCAAGGATTATCATATTTTATAAATCCTTTCTGTGTTGCAATAGGGAAATTCACACTAGCGAGATTTTAGGCTTACTAAGGCAGACCTGAGCTCTGTCTGTACATGGCTGATGTGGAGAAGTTAAATATATTTCAAGGATCTTTGCTAAAGTAAGTTTTTGCTCTGCCCTGTTGAAACTTTTTTCAGGTGCAAGGCAATTATGAGCTAATCGTTAGTCATTTACTAGCTGATAGCATGGACCTTATCCCTTTTGTCAATGTGCCTCGGGCCTTATTATTATGCTGGACATCTTACATTTCCTATTTAATGTGGAAGGGGTGATCGGCATCCTGAGGACCCTCCCAGTAAATGAGGTCAATGCATGGCTTCACCTGGAAATGGATTAAATTGCAGCCATATATTACACATGACTTGTTGGCTGTCTTGTAACATGACCTTGTATGACACAGCTCTGCTCCCTGGTCAATAATACTTCCACAAGGATGGCTGTTCCCTGCTGAAATGTAGAGGTTAGCTCACGAAATAAGAGTGGAATGCAGCTGCATGCAGTGTTGATTAGATTACAAATTCTCATCTTCGAAGCAGTTGTGACGGGAAACTCTCTCATACCAGTTTGTCAATGCAGTGGTTGTTGTTTAAACACAGTCTTGACCCTGAAGTGAGCTCCAGAGAATATTTTATCGAGTTTGACTTACTTAAGTTGCCTGTGATGCATTTAGAAAGGCTTTTGTTGATGCTTGATGAGAACACTGTCCCTTATAGGTGCAACACATGAAGGAGAGTGTTTATCTTTAAACTAGGGCATGCTGATGGGAAGTTGTTTTACTTATTTTTAAAACAAAGACTTTTTTAAACTTCCCATCGCAGCTTCCCATCTGTGTGCATTTTATAAACAAGCTGTCTAAATGACTTCAAAGCCCAAACCACAGACATGACCAGCTACAACTGCTGGCAACTGGGCTGTCAAACACATGCACACAGAACAAGGTGCCACATTTCAAGTTTGAAAAAATGAAATAATAATAATTGTGCACACACGCAGCCAACCCTGCAGAAGAAGAATTAAGGCCAAATACTATTAACTAGTCCACCAATATAGGAACCAGGTTTTCAGTTTAAAAATAAAAGGTGCACGTGCCCTGGAGTGGTAAATAGACTGCATTTATACAGCACATTTTTAGTCTTTGCGACTAATCAAAGCACTTTTACAACACAAGTCAGCATTCATACAGTCATACAGTGTACCACACAAGCTGCCACCTGCTCAGGAGAGATTAACACTCACACACACTCATACAGCATGGCTGTGCCATCAGTTCAGTATCTTGCCAAAGACTTCGACATGTTGATCGCCAGGGGGCTGGGGATCAAACCACCGACCTTCCAAATGGGGGACGATCAGGCAACCTCCTGAGGCACAGTCTTCGCTGGAATATTTCAATTTCCCAAACAAATGGGAAAATATCTATATAGGCCAAATATTATCTGTGTTCATTCAGCTTAAAAACTATTGACAAGGCAGGCTGTTTAAAGAATGACATCATCAAGGCATGTAGATTTCCGTTCGGGGAGCGGCTGCTGCAACAGTATGCTTTCACTATAATCAAAGAGATTGGCCGGAGAGCAGCCTGTAAGTATTGCCTATGCGCCACGGAGATAAGCTCTACAAACTTCTATTTACATTTTCAGTGAGGTGTGCATGGCCCTTCTACACATAAATGATTCATAAAGTGTCTATATATTTGTTTTTTATTAAACTACGTATATACAGGAAATTACTTAAAGTGGCGATAAATAACATTTTTGTTTTAACTTATTAATGTGAAGTAAATGCACAATGTACAGTCATGTCTTTAGAATAATGACACCATCAACGAGTGGATTGTTTCTCTATAAGCCTCACTTTCACTATACAATTCTCTCTGCCACAGGGTCAGGGTGTCCCTTTCACAATAAAAGCCCTAAACACATACACTGCATCACTGCCTACGAGAGAGCATTTCACTAAGAGGGGTTAGCTGGTCAACACAATAGCTTACAGTATCTATTCCCAGGCAGCAGGCGCTGGAACAACCTGAGTATTGTTTACTTGTTTATTCTATCAAAAGACTCCGTTGACGAAGCAGGCAAAAAAGGCGAAGAGGGAGAGTGATAAAAAAAGGTTCTTTCTACTAAACTAGATCAGTAAGTAACAAACATGCCAACTGTGTTTTATTCTGCCTTTATCGTGCCACTGAGGTCAGGGTTTCTAGTTCTTTGGGATTCTTACACTTGTGTGTGGTTGAGTAAAATGAACATTTTTGTTTTATTTTACAAACTACTGAAAACATATCTCCCAAATTTCTTATTACAATATTGTCTTTTAGACCATTATTTTTGCAGAAAATGACAACTGGTCAAAATATCAAAAAAGATGGTGTGTTTACAGACCTTGAATAATGCAAAGAAAACAAGTTCATATTAATTTTTTAAAAACACAAACCTAATGTTTTAACTTCAGAAATCCTTATTTGGTGGAATAACCCTGATTTCCAATCACAGCTTTCATGTGTGTTGGCATTCTCTCCACCAGTCTTTGACGTTGCTGTTGGGTGACTTTATGCCAATCCTGGTGCAAAAATTCATGCATCTTTGTTTGATGGCCTGTTAACATCCATCTTTATCTTGTTCACATTCCAGACGGTTTGAATGAGGTTCAGGTCTGGAAATGGGCCGCAAACGGTCTACATTAAGCTTCAATGTAACCAAAGCGGACATTATGACCAGAAAGATTTAAATATGTCGAACTTTAACATATTTTTCCTGGTAAAGAAACGGTAACTACCCAATAACAGAAACCCCAATAGGAACATAAAATAGACATACAAAAAGACAAAACCTGCTTTATTAGCAAACAGATCGCCTTCTGTTAAGCAAACATTTTCCCAGCAGTTTGGACTGTAAACAAATATGAAGTGGAAAAATCAATCTTCCAGTGGAATGGCACTTATAGCTGCTGTGGGAGCAGTAACTCATGGAGCGTCAGCCAGAATATAAAGGTTACCACCACAGGACTCTCGACACATCAGCTAACACATGATGGTTAATGTACCAATAACGTTAATATTGTCATCAAATGACATATCGGGCTGGGTGTTCAGGTTTATTGTAAATTCTACAGAAACGCTTGCTACTTTGAAACAGATACAAACAATACAAAGTGTGAATATATCAAAATAAAAATGTTATTGATGACCTATGAGCACATTTTAACAATAATTTGTTGTGTATTAACATACATACAAAATAATCAATTAGTAATATTTATTTCATTTTACAAAAAGTTTTAATTCTTTCCCCCTCAATTGTTTGTTGTGTATTTAGATCAGACTGGTACAGTGTTTCTTTCATTTTTTGAGCCATTTTAGACAGAATATAAAATAAATCTCCCCCTTACTTCCTGTCTTGGTGCAGGTGACTGACTCAGCTGCTCATGTTTGTGGAGGCAGTTTGAGGCCAGCTGTTTCTTCTGGAAATGTGATGAATGTGTCTCTTTGGTTTCAAACTGCAGTCCGTGGACACAAGTTGAATAGAACTTTTTAATTATACAGCAACTGAAGTAAAACTATAGTGGTGCCCATGGTAACACCTTGGGCATGTCATCCATAACAGTTTACTGCCTTCGTTGTGTTGTGTACGGATCAAAGCCCTGGGCTCCAGTCATGAACAGCATCAAGTCTACTCTGAACTCTGATATTACTGTTACTAAAAACACATTTTACTTTGTGATTGGGCTATTCGTATAAGATTCTGCAAAAAAACTATACAGACCGTAGCAGAGTGCAAACTGCCGTCTGTGACAATCCCATGATCCCATTGTGACTGTCACTGTTCACAGAACCCGTAGGAACCCTCAAGCACAACTCAGAGAAACACAAGTAAAAAGTCCAAATCCAAAAGGTTGATTCCAAAAACAGGCAGGGGTCAAAACCAGAGACAAACTAAGAAAGGCAAACTTCACCATGCATGAATCAGAGTCGGATCAACACCAGGTCACAAGTAATAATGCTGGGATACTTAGCTGAGGCAAGTAAAGACAGTCTGTCAAAGATCATCTGAAGGTGGCCGACATTTAAACTGCCACGGTAATCAGGGGGATGGGAAGCGGGTGAGTAAATGGGTGGAGTGGGTAAGGTGGTAGAATTGGCAGGAAATGGGGTTACTGGAAGAGAGGGAGCAGTGTCAGGGTCTGGTATGAGAAAAGAGTTAGTGATGATGCTTTGTAACTGAGCAAATGATCAGGAAGTACTTGTACCCACACATAGACACACATAATTATTACAATTATTTTTCCCATATGCAGGGGAGAAATCGTTGGGAAATGGAAACTGAACAATAATAAGAAAAAATGTTTCCAGTGCCTTCATCTACATCTGACATTACAACCCTCATCTCAGGAAAATCATATTGGCAAATTCTAAAATTGTGGTTATGACAATGAAACTAAGGTCATATGATCCTATTATTGTCTCACTGTGGAAATATAATTTACTTGGTTAGCTGGGATGGCAAGTCAACAAGGATCTCACAAAACCTTTACAGTCCCACTGTGGCTTTAATACATGTAGATTATTACCCATACGGCAAGCATAAAAACCACACACTGTGAAGCGTGTTGAATGTTAATTTGTTCAATGTATAACCCAATTTCTTGTCTGACTTTTAAACATAACCAGTTTGTAGGCAAAGTGTAGTCTACAGCTGCACACAACCCAGGTCACTAGTGGACAGAAATGCAGCAACGTTTCTTTACCATGGACAATGTGATGCTACGCCTGTACTGATCAAACTTGGTATAGAAGCCACTGCAGTATCTCATTATGGGACTGAGCAGCCTCCGATCCGCCTGGAATCTGTTTTTAATTCTTTCAAATGAACCCATCTCTGTCTCACGGGTCTCAGGTTGATATTTATTTTTAGGCTGAGATTGTCAGAGGAAATCTCTTACCACACAGCTGTCAGATTTTTCCCAATGACAAATTAACTCATCTGAACCAGTGCGGCTCACATGGCTCATATGCTCCATCTTGAAGTTGAATATTAGGTTTCTGCAGAATTTCATAAGCCTTCTTTTCTCCTGCTTTTTGTTTGCTCTGCTAGGAGCCTGAAAATCACAACCCACCTGGTCCAATTATTATCCAGAGTGGCTTGATTGATTGACAGGCAAGAATGAGTACAATATAAGAGTCTCAGGGAAAATACATTTTCTCAGGCTTTACACTGCTCTATGTAGAGCTGTGTGTGAAGGAGAAGGTCTGCTGTGATTTCCATGGTGCATTTTATGTCAATCCTCTGTAAGTTTTGTTACAGAGAGAGGAATTTGGGATGATTTGAAATGTTTCAAGTGAGATATCATGGCTTTAAATTGACTCAGAGTGTGCTGAACCCCTGCTGCACCTGTTTCCCTATAACCTCCGATCTTGAACATATTTTGCCTTGTTTTGCCATGTGAGTACTCCGATGTACAGCCCAACACACCTTCATTCTGCCAGTGAAGTAGGAGCAGTCTGGATTGGTTATAGGTGAAGTACTTGTTCTATGAGAGCGTGTGTTCTTCAACTTAAGGCTTTTAATGCTCAGGTTTTTGAAGATTCCATCATGCAAATCATAGGTTTTAGCGTAGCCACAAGAGCATAAACGTGCATTACATACAAGCTCTTTTTGCCGTCTCCCAGCTTCTCCTACAGCCAGTTCACAATGTGAGTCTCTCTTGTTCTTGTAGCTGCCCTTTTACCATTTGTTTTCTGACAATTTAAGTGAGAAAAACAACAACAGAAGGCTGGGCACTCTATAGAGAGATTAGAGAAGGGACTGAATGCCTCCTCATGAAAACTGGTAGAAACAAGTACAAAGAAGCCGTTAGCAACAGTCACACTTCAAAAATAGTGTCTCAAAGAAAGGACAAATGATAAGCCCCTTTTTTCTATTTGTCCTTGCCTTGTCCCGTATTGCTTTTGAGAAATGTCCACATTTTGTGTCATGGATTAAAAACAGCTTTTCTTTGGATCAAGGCTGTCCTCTTCCTTTTCAGTTTTATTTTTGCATCAGTTTGAGTTGGAAACACATTTCAGCCTGACAATAACAATGAGAAGTCATAGAGGAGATTAATATTTAATTATATTGATTTTGAGAAACCTGAAGAGGTCCAAAGCACTTTGAGTTCTAGCTCTGTATGTTATATATTTTCCTTGTCAATAGAATGCAGTTTTCTATTTGTGTTATTTTTCTAATTGCCCAAGGGAAACACACATATAACAGCTTTAGGCAAAACTTTCTTGTTCTTTGATTTCTATTAGAGTGTAGTAACTGCAAGTTCAAAGCTTCTAAAGTGCACAGATTCTGCTTTTCTGTTTTTTACTTTGTACTATATGGACAATTTGTAATTGTAGTCTTTTGAGTTGTGTAATTATAGCTTTTTTTATTTATTCATTTATAGACTGCTATTTCTCAGGCACTCACACAAGTAACAGCATCAACACAGTTATTGATCCCTGCTCCTGCACACACACACGCACACACACGCGCGCACACACACACACACACACACACACACACACACGCGCGCGCATAAACTGCCAATAGATACTAGTATCTGTTTTTGCATGCAGCAAAGCATTTTATTAAATAACTCAAAAACATCCACACCCTAATTGTATTGAATATACCCAGCTACACATGGGGCACAGCGATGTGTCACACCATCCACTCTCCTCTCAGCTGAAATCTATGCAGTGGATGAAAGTATCCTTTTTCTTCTTTTTTATTAAACTTGCACCATACTTCAATTCCGACATACTGTTTAAAATGCAGATTGAAATGTATTTTCAACTTGGAAAATGTTGAAACCACTCTATGGATCTGCTTGATCCAATGCTTCAGTCCATCTTTGCCTGTCTGTGGCACGGCAGCTTTCAGTGTTGATTGGCTGTCACTCGTGTAACCAATTAGATATTGCTGTGGAACATTGAGGAGACTACAGCCAGAATTAGTAAAAATACCCTTTATTATTCTTGTTCATTCCTTCTGAATAAACCTATCCATTATTCTTTAGTCCAGCTGTTTCAAAACATCCAGAACCTTAAGGGTGGTACTGATTCTTTAGGACCCACTAAAGCAGATCCAATACTTAAATTCCATAGAGTAGTTCGAACATTTTCCAAGTTGAAAATAAATTTCCATTTGCATTTTAAACAGTATGTCGGAAAAGAAGTATTGCGCAAGTTTACCAAAAAGAAGAAAAAAGATACTTTCACCCACTGCATAGATTTCAGCTGAGAGGAGAGCGGATGGTGTGACACATTACTGTGCCCCATGTGTAGCTGGGCATAACTTCAACAAACTTGCATCTCATGATTTGTTAAAATGAAAATAGAAATATTCACCAGCACAGGCTGTGCTGTGGTATAGCCTTTGCAGTTAGCATTTGCAAACTAACAAGAAGTGTCCTCCTACAAGCTGGAGACACACCCTCTCTAAACTCTAGTCCTGTGGGGCATGGTTAGTATCAGTTCAGGCCAGTAGCAGTCACTTTCTGCTCATCATGTATACATACATACTGTACATACATACAGTTCTCCTGATGCCGGTCCAATGTGCTCTATTCTTTACCCTAAATCCATCACCAGATTTTGCAATGGCACTGAAACAGTAGTGTCTGCAATTACAAGGTTTTATGTAGAGTAAAATTAACTGTATTTTACCCTATTTTATTTCTATTTATTTATCATCACCATGATAATTCTTATCTTATTACAGCTACAGTTAATTAAGGGAATATATTCTTTAAACAGCTTAGTTGTAATCAGGTCTAAGACAGGTTGATGGCTTGGATGAAGAAATTGGTGCATTTAGTTGGTTAAGGTCGATCGTAGAAAAGCAGTCTAGATATATTTTAAGTGTTTTTTAAATAAATTGATTAATTAGATTGAAGATGGATGGATGGATAATTATAATTGTATGGTTAAAGAAGCTCAGGAAGTGGTCACTACTGAGCGATACAGGAATAGAAGGATCAGTAGAGCTGTGTCTCTGTCAGCCTGGCTACAGAGCTGAAAACAAACCTGGGGTTGTTCTTATGTTCTTCTATTAATGAAGAGTAATAAGCTGCTCTGGCCTTACGGAGAGCCTTCTTATATGTTTTAAGATTATCTAGCCAGACTAAACGAGATTCTTCCAGCTTGGTGTAACACCATTTCCTCTCAAGTTTTCTTGGCTTTAGTTTTAGTTTGCGGGTTTGGGGGTTAAGCCACGGAGCTTTCTCTGTTTTATTATCTTCTTTTTTAATGAGCGACAGAGTCGAGTGTCATTCGCAGTGAGGCTGCAGCACTATCAACAAGATTCATTTGGGACTAAAGTTATCACAGGAGAGTCCTCCGTTACATTGATATTAAGACATGGTGATGAACCAAGTGCCGATGGAATCACTTCCTTAAATGTAGCTACAGCACTATCAGATAGACATCGAGCATATGATATTTTTCTTCATGGCTTGTAGTCCAGTAACAGGACTTCAAAAGTTATTAAAAAATGGTTTGATAATAGAGGATTATGTGGACAGACTAATAAATGTTCAATTTCAAGACCATATGCCAGAACAAGGTCCAGTTTTAAACAATGAGTTGGTTTATCGAATCAAAAGGGGAGATAAACGCAGTATTAAGGCATTATCAACGTCACCTACAATAATTACTTTATCTGTTTTAAGGACTAAACTTGATAAGATAAACTCGATAAAATTCAGAATACTGACCAGGAGGGCGGTACACTATAACAAATAAGATTGTCTGTATTGTTTTCCATGTTGGGTTTGAAAGCGTCAGAACAAGGCTTTCAAAAGAGTTATAGTTTAGTTTAGGTTTAGGATTGATTACTAGGCTTGAGTAGAATATGGCTGCAACTCCACCACCTCGGCCTCGAGGAACGTGAGTATTAATATGACGAGACGGAGTGGATTCATTTAGACTGACATATTCTTCATGTCTCAGCCAGGTTTCAGTGAGACAAAATAAATCAATCTGATTATCTGATATTAAATCATTTACTAATCCAGCTTTAGATGACAAA
>CALSCE010000030.1:1503679-1514763 GCA_943593645.1 Bovichtus variegatus
ATCCATCCATCCATCCATCCATCCATCCATCCATCCATCCATCCATCCATCCAAAATCTTGTTTTGTTTGGTTTTTGTTTGCTCATCTTGCTGCAGTGTACAGGTGTAGTCCAGGTGGTTATAGGTTTCTGCTGGGTGTGGTCAGAGATGAAAAAAGGATGATGGTCAGAGAAGCTGCCTTTTTTTGAGTGACACTGCCATTGCAAAGAACGCTGAGTGTTAGCGGGCTAACTCATCCTATTTCTATAGTCAATGCACAGTGTCTCTTTCTGTTGAACTAGTCAAATGAACACGGACACGGTTCAATATCCGTTCTACTCTCATTCTATTTCTATGTCTGAAACTTTCGACCAGAGAGCGCAGCAAAACACTGCATTTCAGCCTGGTGCTAAATTAGTCTTTAAAGGGCCAGTGTGTAGTATTTCAAATCAAATCAAGTTCAAATCAAGTTTATTTATATAGCCCAATATCACAAATTATACATTTGTCTCAGTAGGCTTTACAGCCTGTACAAGGTACGACACCCTCTGTCCTTAGACCCTCACATCGCACAAGGAAAAACTCCCTAAAAGATACCCAACAATTAGTGGGGGAAATATGGAAGAAACCTCAGGGAGAGCAACTGAGGAGGGATCCCTCTCCCAGGACGGACAGACGTGCAATAGGTGACGTGTGTACAGAACAAACAGCATAGTTAAAAATACAGCATGGACAATCTATGAGACAGAAAACATGATACGATGGTATATAAAAAAGATGGATCCAGAGGGATGTCAAAGCTTCCTGGTGTCAGGCAGGACCAGGGCAACAGGTGCAGCCACAATTTGCGGTCCAGAAGTAATCTTTAATAGTGGCAACCTGCCAGATAAGGGACACAGAAACTCCGGGGATGATGCCCCGGATGGTGAGTTAGTAACATACATTTAAGGGACATGAATGCATATCAAAAGAGAGGGAGAGGAGGAGAACGAGAAAGATAGGGAAGAGGAGAGGAGTGAGTCCCCCGACAGTCTAAGCCTATAGCAGCGTAACTAGGGGCTAGTCCAGGGCAAACCTGAGCCAGCCCTAACTATAAGCTTTATCAAAGAGGAAAGTCTTTAACCTGCTCTTAAATGTGGAGAGGGTGTCTGCCTCCCGAACACACACTGGGAGCTGGTTCCACAGTAGAGGAGCTTGATAGCTGAAGGCTCTGGCTCCCATTGTACTTTTAGAAACTCTAGGAACCACAAGTAACCCTGCACTCTGGGAGCGCAATGCTCTAGTTGGTTTATAAAGTACTACGAGATCTTTAAGATAAACTGGAGCCTGACCATTAATCGCTTTGTAGGTCAGGAGAAGGATTTTGAATTCTATTCTGTATTTTACCGGGAGCCAGTGCAAAGCAGCTAATACAGGAGTAATATGATCTTGTTTCCTACTTCTTGTCAATACTCAGGCCGCAGCATTTTGAATCAACTGAAGAGTTTTAAGGGATTTTTTGGGACAACCAGATAATAAGGAGTTGCAGTAATCCAGCCTTGAAGTAACAAATGCATGGACTAGTTTTTCTGCATCTTTTTGAGATAGGATGTGCCTTTTTTTTGCAATGTTACGCAGATGAAAAAAGGCAGACCTTGAAATTTGTTTTATGTGGGAGTTAAAAGACATATCCTGATCAAAGATAACGCCGAGATTCCTTACAGTGGTGCTGGAGGCCATGTTAATGCCATCCAGAGTTACTATGTCATTAGACAATACGTTTTGGAGGCGTTTGGGGCCAAGTACAATAACTTCTGTTTTGTCGGTGTTCAACATCAAAAAGTTGCAGGACATCCAATTTTTTATGTCTTTAAGACATGCTTGAAGTTTAGATAATTGATTGGTTTCATCTGGCTTGATTGATAGATATAATTGGGTATCATCCGCATAACAATGAAAGTTTATGGAGTGGTTCCTTATAATATTGCCTAAAGGAAGCATATATAAGGTGAATAGAATAGGTCCAAGTACAGAACCTTGCGGGACACCATGACTGACTTTGGTTTGCATGGAGGATTTATCGTTAACACGTACAAATTGAGATCGCTCAGATAAATAGGATTTAAACCAGCTCAGTGCAGTTCTTGCTATGCCAATGAAATGTTCCAGTCTCTGCAGCAGAATATTAGTGTCAAAAGCAGCACTGAGGTCTAACAAGACAAGAACAGAGACAAGTCCTTTGTCTGATGCCAGTAGAAGGTCATTGGTAACTTTCACCAGTGCCGTCTCTGTGCTATGATGAACTCTAAATCCAGATAGAAAAACCTCAAATAAAGTATTGTTATGTAGAAAATCACACAACTGTTTTGCGACTGCTTTCTCAAGAATTTTAGAGAGAAAAGGAAGGTTAGATATCGGTCTATAGTTGGCTAAAACCTCTGGATCAAGACTGGGCTTTTTAAGAAGAGGTTTTATTACAGCTACTTTAAATGATTCTGGTACATAGCCAGATAATAGAGACAGGTTGATCATATTTAATAACGAGGAGTTAATTAAGGGTAAAACTTCTTTAAGCAACTTAGTTGGAATCGGGTCTAAGATACAGGTTGATGCTTTAGATCAGGGGTGTCAAACTCATTTCACATCGCGGGCCGCATACGGCCTAGGAAGATGTCAAGTGGGCCGGACCATTAAAATTGTAGCATACTCAGCTATAAATAACAAAAATGTCATGTCTTTCCTTTGTTTTAGTGTAAAGAAGTACAAGAACATTAGGAAAAACTTGATATTTAATGAACTATTCTTTTACAAAACATTTCATGAAACACCTCAGATTTCTTTAGACAAACGTGCAAAAATGTCCTCGGCTTTTGTGGTGTCAGTCATAGGCACCAACTCAAGAAACTCTTCACTGACAGTCAATGTCTCATTAACTCCACGAATAAATATGGCCAGTTGAGCCACGTCTGTGATGTCAGTGCTCTCATCAATTGCAATGGAAAATGCAACGAATGACTTGACTCTCTGTTTCAATTGGTTGTCTAAATCTGCCGATAGTTCCGAAATCCTCTCTGCTATGGTATTCCTCGTCAGGCTAATATTGGCAAAAGCTTGTCGCTTCTCGGGACATACGAGTTCAGCCGCCTTCATCATGCATGTTTTAACAAACTCACCGTCGGAATACGGCTTTGATGCTAATGCTATTTCGCTAGCAATTAGGTAGCTGGCTTTTACTGCTGCTTCACTGACTTCTCGGCTATGGGTGAAAGTGGATTGCTGTTTTCTCAGACCCACCAGCAATTCATTAATCTTCTCTCTTCTCAGTTGTCCTTGCAAGCTGTTGTATTTTTCGCCGTGAAGAGTCTCATAGTGGCGCCGAATATTATATTCCTTAAGTACCGAAACTTGTTGCAAACACACCAAGCACAAAGGTTTCCCATGTATCTCCGTGAATAAATAAGACGTGGTCCATTTTTCTTGGAAAATTCTACACTCTGTATCCACTTTTCTCCTTTTTGATAATGACATTTTGGCTAATGAGGGTGTAGCGGGCAGGTAGAGAACAGGGTAGAAACAACGTTGTACCAAACAGCAGATGGCGCATTGATACCATCTGCTGTTTGGTCTGTCTCAGTGATGCGGCGTGTCTTCTACTCTGACCAAAACAGTGCGCCCCTAGCGGATAATTCTTGAAAAGCATTTAATTTAAAAAATCAAATCCAAGTCTTTTATGGATTTTTTTCACTTTCAAATTCATCCTGCGGGCCTGATAGAACCTCCTTGTGGGCCGGTTCCGGCCCGCGGGCCGTATGTTTGACACCCCTGCTTTAGATGATGAAATTGTTGAATTTAGTTGGTTAAGATCGATCGGAGAAAAGCAGTCTAGATATATTTCAGGTGTTACAGCTGTTTTTAAGGTTCCTGTTTTAGAAGCTAAATCATTACCAATTGAGGAGAGGAGATTTATTTGATTAATTTGGTCTCTAATATTTAGAATTTTATCGTTAAAGAAGCTCATGAAGTCGTCGCTACTGAGCGATATAGGAATAGAAGGCTCAGTAGAGCTGTGGCTCTCTGTCAGCCTGGCTACAGTGCTGAAAAGAAACCAGGGGTTGTTCTTATTTTCTTCTATTAATGAAGAGTAATAAGCTGCTCTGGCTTTACGGAGAGCCTTCTTATATGTTTTAAGATTATCTAGCCAGACTAAACGAGATTCTTCCAATTTGGTAGATCGCCATTTCCTCTCAAGTTTTCTTGACTTGAGTTTTAGTTCGCGGGTTTGGCGGTTAAGCCACGGAGCTTGCTTTCTCTGTTTAATTATCTTCTTTTTTAGAGGAGCGATATAGTTGAGTGTCATTCGCAGTGAGGCTGCAGCACTATCAACAAAATTATTAATTTGGGAGGGACTTGTATTTAGGAGGATTTAAGTTTTTCTTCATAGGTTACCAAATGATTTGAAAAAAATCTATAAACATTGCATAGATAGATGGACAAGATATTTGTAACGCTTGGTTTATGGTTAATTACTGTCTATAAACATTATTTGGGTTGCAACTGATGATTATAATACCTTGGAAAATGGTTTAAAAAAAATTGTAAAGTATCTATAAACATTATTTAGATAGATATTTAATACTTTGCCAATGGTTAATAATTTGTTTCTGGTCCATGTATCTGTCATACTTTATAGAAGTTTTACAAATGATTTGGTAATCATTAATAAATACTATATATAGTATGTAAAATGTTAGAATGTGTGCAACAATAAACTGTTAATAAATAGTTTACTAATCTAATCACAATCTAATTGTTGTCTTATCAGGTATGATACAATACACATTTATGAACCAATTATTACAAAAACAAATGAAAAAATAATTTTAATTATAGCATTGATAATAATAATAATAATAATAATAATAATAACAATAATAATAACATTAGCAATTATAATTTAATTGTTTATTAAAATAATTATCAAATAAAGTTAAATTAACTATCAATGTACTATTTATTAATTATAGTTATTATGTGTTACAAAGTAGTGTTAAGGATGGCCTGTGAGCAAAGTGAAGCTCGCCGCACTCTTGTAAAGGGAGGGGTGAGCGGAGGGGTATTCAGGCCTAATCCTACACACTGTCCCTTTCAGCATTTGAAGAAAACTATAAATGCAAAAGTAAAGTAACTTAGATAATAATGGATGACATGAAAAATACATTGCAACTACAATGCATATCATAAATACAACGTATACATACAGCACTTAAAGTTTTCTTTGTATAAACTCTTGTTTTTCTCACAACTATTCGATGAATGTAAAAAAATGCTGATCATATCGCATAACCAGGTCATTAAAGCAATGAAATATTCTCCTCAAAACACTTTCGACTCAGTTTTTGTGAAACCATGGGCACATGATGCACACGAAGAAGCGCTCAACTAAGTTTTTAAATGTTGGCAGCTGAAAGCACAATCCCAGTGCAGCATGAAGCATGAAGCATGGAATGGAACATTTCATTCCTGTTTAATCAGCTGAGAGAAGATGGTTTTCTACATTCCCCAAGCAGTTGTGGATGATAGTATTTAAAAGAATCACCAATAA
The DNA here is from genome assembly GCA_943593645.1 of Bovichtus variegatus. Taxonomy (NCBI): domain Eukaryota; kingdom Metazoa; phylum Chordata; class Actinopteri; order Perciformes; family Bovichtidae; genus Bovichtus; species Bovichtus variegatus. Next base: position 1,509,240 of record CALSCE010000030.1, read on the forward strand.
TTTAAGTGTAACCTCTTCATTTAAAATTGAAATTTGCTGAGCATTTCAACGTTTATACGAGATTAAATTAATTTGATCAAAGTGAAAAAAGAAAAAGCATAAGTGATCTTTGTGAGAGGTCAGAACTGATGAAAACACAGCACAGTTTCATGCTAAGATGAATACCAAATTGCCCTACGCCACCTGATCTGTATAAACAAAACATCAGCAGTGTCACTCCACCCACCTCGGTGCAGGGGAATTTGTTCATATTCACACATTACAGTAACAATATGCACAAGGCCGGGAAAAGAAGGATGCTTTTATATGGTTAGGTTTTTGCTGGAAAGAAAGTGAGAAAGAAATGTGTAGCCTGTAAATAACCATGAAGACTGAATAGATAAGTGTGTCACAAACAATATATATATACAGTATATATACAGTATATAGTAAATCCAAGAAATAGAACGTCACTGGACACACTGTTTGAATGCGAGGGAGTGAGCTTTTGAAAGCTATGCAATGCAAAAACACCACAGCAATGGCAGCTTACGATCAAAAATGGTGACAGCTTAAAAGAAACTAGGACATTGTTTGTCTGTGATGGCTTTCTACCTGCTAGAGGATGACAATACATTTCCCAAAGCTCAAGGTAAGCTTGAAATGAAAAGCAGCAGAGGAAACTGAAGAGGTGGCACCTGCGAAGTGACTGTATGACAGTGTAGCGCTTGTGTATTCAAGATGAAGAAATATGTGTATGCATGTGTGTCTTTGTATAGCCACACCCTTGTGGTTTCACAAGGCTTGTCAAAGCATAATAGCTTTTTATTTCCCTGACGGATTGCACAAAACACGTGTGTGTCGTACATGCATACTATCTAGATATGCATATGATTATGTGGGTTTGTCAGAGAGAGTGTCAGTGCAAAAATGTGAGCATGCAGTTTAAGCTACGCCAAGTACATTTTAAGGTAGTTGTGGTGTAATTGCATTGGGGCTGCGTTCAGCAGCATTAGAATGTGGGTGGGGAAATCCTCGGATGAATAATACAACAAGTTCATAAAAGGGGCTTCCAATGAGCTTAGCTACCTAGCACTAACAGAGCCGGAAAAAAAGAAAAGAAAGATGGTGGAGGACATTTCTGAGAGCAAAGTGTCATGAATAATTGAAGAGGTTTTTTAAAAATTCAGCATTACCTCACCAGCTTGAAGGTCACATCTCTGTCGTGATGTTTGTGCACCTTTAAACAGGAAATTGAGTTATCATTGCTCTAAGATCAGTTACCACTAAGGGCATTGATTGCTTGCCAAGCAATAACTAGGCCAGTACTGAAGGTGGACCATTGCTCAGTGAACTTCAACAACACAGAGACCTCGGTGTAAATCTGAACTTTAGTGGAAACATTTAAAGCCTGTAGCTATTCAGCCTCAGACATGACCTTTACAGCCAATCTAACTGCTGTATCAGTGTGTTAAACAGCAGGAAATGAGTCCTAATTTAACAAAGTTTATTTGCTAATTTGAGTTTGCAGGAAACAATCATTTCAGATATTCCATAGGGGCATCCAGACGCTCAATATATAATAAGACAGGGGCTTGTTCTTGGCTAAAAGTAGAATCCAGCCGTTATAAACTCTGGTCTTATCTAGTCTGATCCCTCGCCTCAAAGCCTTAAACCACCAGAATGAAAAAATAAATGCTTCTTCTCTGACTGCCTGCAATCCATTGTTTCTGCCATGTAGTACACTCTTTTTTTTCTTGTAATCACAGAATTATCAAAGTTATGATAAATATACATTTCTTTTCATCATTTCAGCATGAACCTCAAGATGTCATCAGGCAAATATCTTACAAGATAATTACTAGGTTCGCAACATAATCGATAAAAAGCAATTAGTAAAAGATTTCAGCTCTCTTTAATTATTGATTACTCTCTTTGGGAATCTGGATTTGTGCCACACATTAAAGAATTGTGTTCCCCAAGCAGCCTCTTAAAAATGTATTTGATGTGGTCAGGCTCATGCTACTCTCTGAACTTGTTGTTAATTGAATCATCAGTGTTATATTCAGCCTGCCTTCAACCAAGGCTGTTAAGATCAGAAACAGTGAAGTTAGAATAAGGTGGCGGTCAGCAGGAGATGAGCATGGGTCAAAGCTGCAATCACCATGAATGAAAAGAGAAGCCTCACACATGCTCTGACTGACAGAACATTTTCCTCTTGCTGTTGCTTTTACATTTGATATAGAGGAAGAGGTGTGATATCTTACAGGCAGGGACACAGGGGACGGCAAACAACTTGCAAACTGCCATTTATATATAGTCTCTTTCGTTATCATCTGAGTACAGACTCTGAGGATTGAAAATTAATTGCACTCCCACTCAATGCATTATTCTGTGCATTATTTCTTTCCGACATAATTCAAAATGTGAAGCTTTTTCAAAAGCCTTTCTTGCTCCACTAACTTCGATTGCTTTTCTTTGGCCAGCTGTTAGGGCCACTCAGTATCAGTTTTAATGATGTGTAGACGAACCCTGGACGGGACTAGACGTTGACCACACACTGTGGAGTCAGTCAGACGAGAATGTAGTATACCATTGAAGGTCTGAAGGAACATTTTCAAAGCCTTCAGCCCACAAAACCATGTTCCTCACCCTGCACAAAACAAAACATGACCAAATAGAACAGAAAGATAGACCATAGTAGTACCAGTGCACTCCTGAAGTGCATTTTTTAAATTTGCAACAGGAGGAATGTACACAAACAAAAACAATGGTGACTTCTCTGGACAGATAATATAGTCAGCATCTTTAACATTAAAACAATCGACATCAGGGAAACATTGTCCATCAGCGTTGACGTTTGAGCACCAAGCATCATGTAAACACAGTCCGCCTCCTCTCGTCCCTCCGGAGTCCTGCACTCCGTCCGATCCACCTGTCACGTGCAACAGCGTGACCTGGGATGCCACGATGGAGCCACACAGTCCTGTTGCTCGGGTAGCCCGAGTCTTACTTTCCTTTGACTGGAGCAGGCGGGTATTTAAACAGCCTTACAGGTCTTAACTGGGTCAGCTTAGCTCTGTGTAAGTTTACCACTGTTATGACACAGACAGGCCAAAGTTGAGGACATTTAGCTGTTTAGAAAAATACCTGATTACAAATTTGACTGATGTGACAGAGCTGAGAACTCTAAGATAATATGGGCACATAAATATCAAGTTGTTTTTCCAACTCATCCTGGCTAATAATAGCTCAACCTCCCCACCCCCTGTTGATTGCTCAGTAATATAGACACAAAACAGAAAGAACAAATATATTGCTGGTTGCTTGCAGGGCACAAGTGCATTTTACATTTGGAACGTCCCTTATCCTACTTACTGCAAAAGAAAAATCTTTAACTTTCACTTTGTCACAATTCTCTCCTGGCAACAATATCTCTGCGCATAAATGATTCAAGAAATTTGATAGTATGAGTATTTCTGCATTTTCACTGGAAGAGGAAGCTAATTTATTTTACAGTCACTGTCATTGCTACGTAAGGTAGAGAAGTACCTGAGATAAAAAAGTAATCTGTAAAAGGGAATACACAGACAACATAAATCCTTCCCCTACATCATACATGTGACACAGTATGTACACTACGTTACAACGTGTGACAAAGTCTGAATCAATGGGACATGACAACCATAGTTCGGAGGAAAGATAGCACAATGTTGATTGGTCAATGATACCAGTCCTGTGGGTGTGGAGACATAGCTATACCAATTCTCTGCCCCCCCGGGGTATGGGTTTGCGATGCTGGGGAGACAGATTACCATGGCAGGATCTGAAAAAGAGCATTCATTTTTTTTATACCTGGGGGCAATGTCCCTTTTCTGTTTTGCTATTAGCTTGCAGTGGCCGAATAGCAAGGCTTATTTAGTGTGAGGCGAGGAGGTGAGGCTCCTCTGGGGTGTGTGGTTAAGGTGCTATGAATGAATGCAGTCACCCAGGAGCCAGCTGGGCTCCATTGCCTCTGCCATCAGGCATTGGAGCAGAGGCACCCACCCAGCATTATTTAGCTCCACTCTGGGACCCAGGCTCATTATAACCAACGGATGCTTTTCTTTTGCACGGTTGAGCAGTGAATATGTCAGAGGCACTATTTGGGTGCTGACTTTTTTAAGTTTGGTTTGAAAGAAACTGTATATAAAGTACTTAAGTTAAAGCTGTTTTGTTTGGTTTGCAAAGGATGAACAAAATAAGAGAAACGCTGAATTCTACCTTTGTGACAAACTTCATGTAAAATGTTGTCTGTGTCAGAGACGAGTTGGTTTTGCAGTGTGCTAACTGTTAAGGCTGCTGTGAATCACAACAAGCTACCAAGTGTTCTTCAGTCAGCGATGGTGAGGGTCTACTCGTTATTACTGCTCTCCTGCAGTTTGTCTGTATTCAGCATCAGGTTATCATGACTTTAGAGACTGTTTTGAGAACTCATTTGTGTAGATGCTTTTGTACCTGTTATTTATGCTTTCGCTGCCGAGATGAGCCGTGAGCAACTGTGCCCATTGGAGCTATGCTGACAAGGTGCAGGTGCTTGTTGCACAGCACAGCAGTCAAACGGTAAAAGGTGTTAATGTGTAAATGAATAGCTGATCATCTAACAGCTCACTGCTGCGCTTTACTCTTCTATTGTTCCTCCCTATAATATTTAAAACTCATCCGCTGACCAAATGATATTATGTTGAATACAAATAAGCAGGACACATCAGCTCTAACAGTAGTCTCACAGTAGTTGAAAAAACAGTAAAAACGTTATCATGTCCTAGATGTTTCCCCCGACTTCCTGTTTTATTTTGTAAACTGCTTTCCCCTTGTGTCTTGTTTAGTTTTACTTTACTTTAGTTTGTTTGTCTTTGACTCCCATAGCTTTGATCCTCGCATTTCCCCGCTTTTCCTTGTGTTTCCTCGTTCCAGCCTGGTTTGTGTTTTCAGTTTTTGCTTGTTTGTAGTTGTTGGTTTTTGTAAGCTTTTTATAATAAAGCTTTCTTTTTGTTAACTCTTCTTCTGTTATCTGCGTTTGAGTCCTCCTCGTTACCTCACTCCCTGACAAACGTCTCACAAAGCAATGAGGTAATCATCAGGTGGATATTTAGACCTACCGTATCCCCCCCTGTCTCACACTCCTATTTATAAGTTTCACAGTGATATACATTACAGAGCTCTTATGCTGGTTTGCATTGTACAATATTGCAGCGTGTTTGTGATATTCTCTTGACCCCCAGTGTGGAAATGTGTTTTCTTGGGTGACAAAATAATACTGATATATTTGATTACATCTAATTAGCACAACAATATAGACTGTTACCTTTAATCTTATAACAACAGAAGAGTTGTATTGAACATGGGAAAGGAAGTCAGCTATAATGAACCCAGGTAGTTTTCTGTGGACTTGGAACAATAATGGACGTATAAGATAAATATCTGTGAAAAGCAGACCTTTTTGTATGCTTATCCATTACCATCCATCCATCCATCTTCAACCGCTTATCCGGGGTCGGGTCGC
>CALSCE010000030.1:1516051-1527510 GCA_943593645.1 Bovichtus variegatus
CTGATTAGTTTTTGACAGGTATTGGGGAAATAATAAATGTTAGTTTGAAATACATTGATGCTAAAAATGTCATTTTCGGAGTTCTTTTACATTTACATACTTTTTTGTAAAGGAAGTGTCCTTTTAAATGTTAGTCTATAGCTGCAACCAGCTGTTTTTTTTTTATTATCAATATATTTGTTGATTATTTAAATTAATAATAAATTCAAAACACAATATCATAACATAGTGAAAAATGCAAAAGAAAAACAATCCCAATATCTCAAAGCCCACAGTGACATCTTGAAATGACTTGTTTTGTTGAATCAAAAGTCCAAAACCTAAAGTGGTTCAATTGACAGAGATGTAAAGATGGAGAAAAGCGGCAAACCCTAACATTTTAGGTACTGGAACCAGCAAAGAATTGACTGGGATTGATTGGAAAACAATGTATAAATTTTTTTTAAATGTTTCCCTTCAACAATAATGAGATTTTGTCACTTTGTATTTTCCCATCAATTGTTGTCTCATCTTTATTGACAACACTAACACTGAGATGTAGTCACACTTTTTCATTTTATCACATCAATTTCATGTTGTCGGAGGTTTATGCACATATATTGTGTCACAATCGATGTCAAAGAAATTAACTCCAGTGCAAGAAAGCCAGTGCAGTTTAGGGTTAAAACAAGCCATCGGATCAAATCAAATCAAGTTTATTTATATATCCCAATATCACAAATGACTCAATATACAGTGCCTGTCCTCTCCCTGTCTCAAAGCCTAATATGTGTCTTTATCTTTGCTCCTTCTTATACCTCGCAGGGCTGCTTCTGTCTTTTTGGGGTTCTTATGTGTTATTTGTTAATGTGTACCCCCCTCACAACTACCAACAGCCTTCTTTAATTTAATATATATCCTTTTAAAACTAAATGTTATGCTCATAAACGTGTTCATACTGTTTGAGTGAAGTGTCACCTGTGTCACAAATGGAGGGACACTCTGACCTTTTGTTTGCAAAGCAATATTTTTATTTTTCACCTCTATCGATCCAGCAGGTACAGTACAGTAAGTTCTCTGAGTTATTGTAAGTGCCACCAAAGTACAGAGTGTCGACAACCTTTTGGAGGCACTCCACCGTAAAAGGTTGTGCGTCTGCGTTCCCCCTTAAAAAAATTTAAGGGGGAAAAAAAAAGTGAAGAAAGAAACCTCAGGGAGAGCAACTGAGGAGGGATCCCTCTCCCAGGACGGACAGACGTGCAATAGATGTTGTTTGTTGATAATAAACAACATTGTAAAATTACAACAGAGACAATCCATGTGACAGAAATGATGATGTGATCGTATATTAAAAAGATGGATCCAGGAAGATGTCAAAAAGCTTCCCGGTGCCTCCAAAAATAATAACGTGGGTGACAGGCAGGACCAGAGCAACAGGCGCAGCCACGATTCATGATCCAGACGTAACCTTTAATAGTGGCAACCTGCCAGATGAGAGACACAGAAACTCCCGGGATGATGCCCCTGGTGATGAGTTAGTAGGAAGCAATTAAGGGACATGAATGCATACAGATAGAGAGGGAGAGGAGGAGAGAGAGTGATAGAGAAAGGAGGAGGAAAGAGGTGTGAGTCCCCCGGCAGTCTAAGCCTATAACAGCATAACTAGAGGCTGGTCCAAGGCAAGCCTGAGCCAGCCCTAACTATAAGCTTTATTAAAGAGGAAAGTCTTTAGCCTGCTCTTAAATGTGGAGAGGGTGTCTGCCTCCCGAACAATGCAATGACGTCACCAATATGAAAATGAGCGTATGAAGTTAGCTGGTGACTTTTAAAGCTACTGCTAGCTACTTTTATTGAAAATAATTGGAAACACTGCACAGGACACACTGCATTTGGTTTTCCACGGCTTTGTAACGTAAATTGAGACTTCATCATACATGGTGGCTGACAGAATTGCATAGTGAAAGGGATGTTCATAGGGAACCAATCTAAACGCGTATGGTCATATTATTCTAGAGCCATTGCATTGTGCAATCAACATTTACTTCATAATGAGTTATAGCTAAAGTTAAAGTTAAAAACGTTTCTATTGCCACTTAAAATGAGTAAGACGATTAACTGGCATCTATTAACTACATTGACAACGACGTGGGATTTGTCAGGATCTGTCTGATCATTGTGTGTTATGTCTATGCATTTTAAACTTTTTGCATGTCATGTAACACCTGTTCTCATTCCAAAGCAGTTTTAAACACGTAGTTAACGTTGTGAACTCATATAAAAGTACTTGGTTATGTTCAGGAAACAAAACTACTCTGTTAGTTTTAGGAAAAGATCATGGTTTGGGTTAAAATAAATACATTTATTTACGTAAATTAAGTTCAAATGTAAATTAAGTAGTTAACGTAATCCATCACATACGGACGCAGGCTCACCGTTTTAAACATGCGGTAAACGTTGTGAATTCAAGGAGAACTACTTTGTTATGTTTAGGCAACAACAATACTTTGTTAGGTTAGTGAAAGATCATGATTTGGTTTAAAATATGTTTATTTGTTGTGTAAATTAAGTTGCGTATGTAAATTAAGAAGTCAACGTTAATAAGTCAACGGTTGACTTTTGGTTTCACACAGAACACCAACAATAGTCTCCTGATTGAAAGTACCCACCCATCCACCCAGTCCTCCTCGGACTTCAATTATTAATATTAATTAGTAGTATTGGTGTTGGTCAAAAACAAATGTAGTCCGGGAGAAAATATATTTGCAATTGAAAATGTATTTTTGTTATGCGGGAATGTCATTTTTAGGAGACCAGGCTGGTTTGACTCATTTAAGTGTCTGACCCTCTGATGCACAACGTTGTTCAAAAATGACCACATCAAATTATTCAGTTTCATGTATTTGCATGTTGTGCATTTTATTACTCAATATTTAATGAATTCCTTAACTAAGCTATTTGTTCACAAAAACATATGATCATACTCAACTACACTTGAATATATTCTGCATCAGTTTTAATCTTTGTATTGACCAGCTGGACTTAGCCGGTAGTGCATGAGCAAAGTAAGATATTCCATCAGCAATGGAACCAGCAAATCAATATACCTCTGTTGCAGTGACATTTTGACTTGTAGGAATGGGACAAGTATAACTAATGATATCAGTGATGTTTTAGTTCCATTTAGGTGTGCCAGCATTCACGAACCAGGACCTGCCACTTACACACTCAAATAGAATCTAGCCATTATGATCAAATGTCTACCATGAGAAAGGTCTGTTGAAAACTTAGTAAATCAAATCAAATGAAGTTTATTTATATAGCCCAATATCACAAATTATACATTTGTCTCAGTGGGCTTTACAGCCTGTACAAGGTACGACACCCTCTGTCCTTAGACCCTCACATCGCACAAGGAAAAACTCCCTAAAAGATACCCCACAATTAGTGGGGGAAATATGGAAGAAACCTCAGGGAGAGCAATTGAGGAGGGATCCCTCTCCCAGGACGGACAGACGTGCAATAGGTGACGTGTGTACAGAACAAACAGCATAGTTAAAAATAAAATTAAAAAAATACAGCATGGACAATCTATGCGACAGAAAACATGATATGATGGTATATAAAAAAGATGGATCCAGGGGGATGTCAAGGCTTCCTGGTGTCAGGCAGGACCAGGGCAACAGGTGCAGCCACGATTCGCGGTCCAGAAGTAATCTTTAATAGTGGCAACCTGCCAGATAAGGGACACAGAAACTCCGGGGATGATGCCCCGGATGGTGAGTTAGTAACATGCATTTAAGGGACATGAATGCATATCAATAGAGAGGGAGAGGAGGAGAACGAGAAAGATAGGGAAGAGGAGAGGAGTGAGTCCCCCGACAGTCTAAGCCTATAGCAGTGTAACTAGGGGCTAGTCCAGGGCAAACCTGAGCCAGCCCTAACTATAAGCTTTATCAAAGAGGAAAGTCTTTAACCTGGTCTTAAATGTGGAGAGGGTGTCTGCCTCCCGAACACACACTGGGAGCTGGTTCCACAGTAGAGGAGCTTCATAGCTGAAGGCTCTGGCTCCCATTGTACTTTTAGAAACTCTCGGAACCACAAGTAACCCTGCACTCTGGGAGCGCAATGCTCTAGTTGGTTTATAAAGTACTATGAGATCTTAAGGATAAACTGGGGCCTGACCATTAATCGCATTGTAGGTCAGGAGAGGGATTTTGAATTCTATTCTGTATTTAGCCAGTGCAGCTAATATAGGAGTAATATGATCTTGTTTCCTAGTTCTTGTCAATACTCGTGCCGCAGCATTTTGAATCAACTGAAGAGTTTTAAGGGATTTTTTGGGACAACCAGATAATAAGTACAAACCATGTGAGCTCAGTCACTGCAGCTCCAGCCCAACGTCAGAGTGTTTTCTTTTTTTCTGAATCGTTATGTCTTTTACATACAGTGCTCTGCTTCTTCTGATTTCTGAAGTGTAATGCAACTGCAGTGTGCTATAATGTCTAGTCATTTTCATTTCATCCTGGTAATGTTTTTACATGCCTCAATTACTTTGAGTGTTTTAGGAGGAGATCTATTGATATATGTTTCTATAGACTGTAGATTGTCCACACAAGTACTCATAGCTTGCTGCTTTTTATGGAGACATGTCTGAATGCATTCAGCATAAACAATATTTACTTAATGTATAGAGTTAATGTCAAGAAAGAACAGATGGAGGAATTTAAAATGCTAGTTCAATGCACATGATATAATGTCTACTCATGGGCTACAATAAAATAGGAATGCGAAAATGTCATCTCATAAGCTGCTGTCCTTATCTTATGTGTGTTGTTACAGCCCACAACATTTCTTTAATTGAGAACAAAGGGTTTTGTCTCACTATTCAAATTGCATCTCCTTTGTAATGATAATGCGTTCAGACAGTTGGAGAATATCATTTGTTATGCAACCATCAATTGCAACCTCAGTGATATTAACAGTGAAAATTAACCTGTGTCCTGTTGGTAACAATAGAATGAGCGATGGCAAATTTACACTTTATTCCTGTCCACACCACACCATCATTATTCTATTGGAAAGAGCTACAGTTGTTATTACTTTCTGCATTATAATGCTTTTACCTCCAACGCACCTCATCAAAGGCCGATCCTCACTGATTATGTGAAGCGTAGTCAACAAGTGCTTCTGTGAGCTTCAATGACCCAACCGATGCTGAATTTGACTTTTGACTTTTGTTGTATTAATCAGGATTGTTCATTCTTCAAACAGCAATGTGGCTGCAGACATTTGTTGACAAAGAAATTAAATCAAACTGCAGTTTTAAAGCTGAGTTAGTTGCAATAGCCTCCTGTGCAGCATGACTGAAGAAAACTGCTTATTGTAGCACATTGAAGCTGTACGAGTATAAATGTTAAAAATAGCAAGATACACACAACACTATAAAGCTGCAGGGTCGCCTCGAGCACGACACCCATGACGGAGTGGGTAACTATTACAGTTCTAGCCAGTGTGTGTGTGTGTGTGTGTGTGTGTGTGTGTGTGTGTGTATACCACAGACAATAACAAATGACACAGATTTGTAAAGCTGTTGCCCAGAGAAGCACACAAAACTATGAAAACAAGCGCTCATGTTGAGAACAGATAAAGGTGAGAAAATTAAAAAACATTTAGATCTATTGTAAAATCCTGTGTTCTTTATGGCTGCAAGGTTTTAGCCTCGTAAAGCCAAAGAATAACTCACAAGCTCATTTATGATTAAGTCAGAAAACATCCTCTCGGGATTCCATAAAGACGACAAGATCCTGGATTTCCCAGACCAATCACTGAACTGGGAGTGATTTAAAAGGTGATGCGACTTCCCATCTCTAAAACTCAAAACACTTAGTTATGCAAATATACAGCTTATATAACTGCAACATTCATTCAAAAATGTATTTTGTTGGACAGTTAAAGGGGCAACGTGCAATATTGAGCCACCTGGGTGGCTGTGGCTCAGGAGGTGGACCGTCATCCACCAATCAGAGGGTCAGTGGTTCACTCCCCAGTCTCTGCAGTAAGATACTGAACCCCAAATTTCTTCTGATGTGAGTGTGTGTGAATGTCTATCTCTCCTGATGAGCATGTGACCCCTTGTATGGCAGCCTCTGACTGAATGTGTGTGAATGGGTGAATGTGTTGTAAAGCACTGTGTTAAGATTGGTAGATTGGAAAAGCACTATATAAATGCAGTCTATTCCATTACCTGCTACAAAGAAAGAGGGCACAGCATTTGACCTCTACTCCATACAATCTAAATCTACAGTCATCTGCAATTTAATAAAAAAAAAGCCTACTAGTGTGTCACTATGAGCAAGCCCTTTTACATTTGATTCATTGTTTTATATACACATATGGATTAAAGCAGCTTTAAACAGCCTTTATGTGGCAGGAAGGAAACATTCATGTTGAGATCTGAGTGAACAATTCAGTTCACAGTAATGACCATGCAGCTGTGCTGATGGAAGTTGTACAGTGTGTAACAGCACGGTTCCATCAAATATCATTACATGGATACAAGATGCATGGACGCAAATACTCATTAGGGCAAAACATGGATGAAGAGCGAAGGCGTTCATGAAAGTCCTCTAAGATCCCTTTTTTATTTTGTCTTTTTTGTTATTTGTGAGAGGGATTTTATTGATGGAATGGAGCGTTGCCAATGATTTTTGATGGATCACTATTGATTATTCATTGGAGTCCTTTGTGGGTGTCACTATCTGAACTGTTGTACCAGACTGTGAATGATGTGAGGATACCGACAGTGTTGCTGTGTACAACACGACAAATGTCAGTCGTCTATTGTACAAGTAAAAAAAGTCTGAGGCAAATTATTAATCTTTAGCGACTAAATGCAGGATAATAAAACCCCAAACTGGAGATCTGATGTGTGGTCTCTATACTAACAGACTCCTCCTGCTTATCATACTTTTAATGTGACAGCGATATTAGATTTCAATTGCTTGAAATTCAATTATGAAATTTACCTATGATATTATCACCAATAAATTAATTCATGACCTTCACAGAAGTGTTAGAGGACACATGGGATATTGCAGCTTTCTGCTTGCTGCGTTGCATGTTAAACAACTGGGCACAAACTGCTGTGTGTCACATGGTATCACATGCTGAATAATATTTAGATTTAATCAAATTGTGAGTCTCCTTTGGCCAGTCAGTGCTAAAGTAGATCACGATGGACGAATGAATGAATCCATGCCTTGTGCTAATGCAGCATACACTCTGAATGCAGGATGTAATTGTTTGTTTTTTTCTCTTTTCTCTAGGTAAGTGAAACAAATTGCTCAGGCTGATTGAAAGTGGACTGCCTTGGGGTATCACATTGAACAACACACCCAGCTCTGGTACAGTACCAGCCTTCATATTGATGGAGCCTTTGCTTCTCTCAATTAACACACTCACTGACTGAAATCAAATGGCTGAATGTTACACACTGTAATTCCCTTTTTACCGCACATATTGATTACAAATTTGGGTTTAGGTTTTTGAAGGTTATTTGTGCAATGAAGTGCATTGGTTTTGTCTCAACCAATTGTACCGTTTTGTTGTGATTCTACATAGTGCTGGACTTGAAACAAAATAGGAGCCAGTACTGGTGAACCAGCAGCTCCACAGCGTTTAACTTTCATAGCATAATTACTTGATCCCGTGGGACAGATATTTCTGTATGATAATGCATGTAAATCATGAGGATCATACAACAACAGTGTAAGAAATTAATTGTAAAATAATTAATTGCAGTTTGTTTCCTTCACACCTGGAACTTAAATGTAAAATTCATAAACAATGCAACCTTTTTTATTTTGTTGTTGTGTGCACACAAATCTACTTTTGCAAATTGAAAATTTGTCATTACTCAGCCTAAAGCGTAAAACCCAGAGTTTTACCCCCTTTTTTTCCAAAAGTGAATGCAACTGAATTGTCATCTTAAATATAGTGTGTGACTATGAAGGGCTGTGTTACCACTACTCGGGCCTCCTGTAGGTGTGGTTTGCACTGAACTACACAACTATACGTCGCAGAAGGAGCAGAATGCATTGAAGATCGATGGAAATGAGTGGACAAACTGCTCTATCCATTGAGCATATTACATTAAATATTACATTAGAACCAACACCAGTTTGAACTGCCATATGAAAACTTGCAGATGATAGCAATGTGAAGGCAACATGTTATTGTATTGCAGCATAATCTCTTTCCTCTGCATAAATGTTTCTAAAACAAGCAGTTTTCACTAAGGGGGAAAAATATAAACTTCTAATATATTTAGTTTTTTTTTAAACAAATCTTGTACAAAATGGGAACTTTATAAAGGTGAGCAGACAGGTAATGAACCTGTGCCCTTCTCTGATGGCTGAGATGCACTTAGCCAAAACAATTTGCAGCTCACGTAGCCTGACTTCTTTAAAAAACGTTGTTGTGATTGACAAATGATATCTATAACTTGCCGCAACACTGCTGTACCTCTTCAGTATGAACATTCTCTCTCCGTTTGTAGCCTTCTAACTGCGATGCTTTAATTGGCAACCACTCATGGCATGTGTCTGTGCCGCATTGACACTGTCATCTCTAAGTCTACGCTGTAGCCACTGGCTCTGAGGGGAAGTCACTGCATTTGTGTTCGACTCTGTCTGGCTACGTGTCATGCAGCATAATTGAGTTCAAATTGAATATGAGCCACCAATCAGTGCAATTAATGGAGGGTTGGATAGTGTCTTGTGAGGGCACGAGGTATACAAATCTCCCCAGTCCTCAGACATTAATACTTAAGCACCCATGCAGGCACACAATGACTCTTGATCCTGCTCATGGCTGACAGAGGAATCGCTTGCTGTAGCCTGGCTTATTGTCTTCCATCAAATTGATAACAGTCATTTGTCTTGTTTCATTTATTTATTGTACATCTTATGACTTTGATGAAGAAATCAAGATGTATTTTATAACTAGATGTGCAGATTCAATGTAAGCAAATATTGTTACATTACATTATATTTTGTACACTATATGTGTATCTGTGTCTATCTTGGCAGCAGTGGTGTGTGTGTGTGTGTGTGTGTGTGTCAACATTTTAAAATCAGTATTTCATCTCTTAGAAGAACAATGTCACTTAAATTAAAATAATCACAAGATGTGACTAATTCATTATTAAATCATTCCTTGAGAGCAATAATTAAAAAATATTGCATTAGGTAACTAATGAGTATTCACCCCATAGAACATTTCTGTATTATTCCATCGAGCACTGGCTGTGCTGCCACCTGGCATGGTACATTACTTCTCCTAGGGGTTTTTAATTGCAGATCTTGGCTCCAGCAGATTGTAGTCTGGATGTCCTGATGACATTTCATGCACTCCTAGTCTATCAGGAGATTCCAAGATTTAATGCAATTAATCATTTTACTTATGCTCTGAAACATATTCTTATGTGATAGACAAACAGTAATGTTGCACACTGGCTCATTTATGGTAATTTCCTCTCGTTCTATATTTATTTTCTTAAACAGACTATATAACAGATGCCCTGAGTGGCAAGGTGGAAAAAACTATTTGAGCTAAGGAGTTGGGCAATGTTGGCCAAAACAAGTTTCTCATACGTGCGACATAAACTTTTTTAGCCTCAACTACATGAATGAAGTCTTGCCTTTGTTTTGCATTGGCAAACATGCTCCAAAAACACACTCTCTCGGCAATTAGAGATATTCATCACCTGCCTCTGTTTCAGACTGTCAGGGCCGACAGCTGAATTCTGCATATTAATAAGCCATGTGTTTATGTCTGAGAAATTATGGAAGATTCAGTGTGAACAATGGACAGATGTAGATAGATAAATGTGCCTTAGAGTACAGAGATTGAAATTATAAAAAGATTTTAAATTGTGGTTAACTTAATATGTCATTTATTTCATTGTATTGTTTAGAATATTTCTCTACTATTTATTTACTTTTTTTCTGTTTATGTCGAGCCAGTTTATGCCTCAGCCATCTGAACGTGGCTTATACCTGCTCATATTTGCTCACTCAGTGAGACTTGAGCAGCGCACTCGAGTGGAGAACAGTTTTCACTATTAGTTCTGTCACGATGGCGTAAAAAAAGAGGACCCAAGAGCAGTACACACAACAGGCAGGTTGCAAACAAAAAGCGAGCTTTAGCAAACAAAGCTGAATACTACACAACGGTATGAAACAAAACTGAGGGAGCAGGCCACAGCAACAGAACACAGGACAAACCAGGTTGGCACGATCGCACGAGGGAACACCAGGATACACAGGGAAAAACACAGAAGGAACGACCACACCAGGAAACATAGAAGACGAACCGATATATAGTATATATATATATATATATACACAGAAAACTAATCAGAATAACAGGACACAGCTGGAGGAGGCAGCAAAGACACAAGGGCAGCAGGCTGATTAGACACAGGAGGATCAAATCAGGGCGGGACAATCACAAAAGGCGGGAAAACACACAAAGACAGGAAGTAAAACTAGACATGACCCAAGAGGAATGTATTTTACAAAGTAAAACAGGAAACAGAAAAAATAAAAGCCAGGATCATGATGAGTTTAGTGACTGCCGGCCCTGTCCATGGTGGTGAATCGCTGAAACAGTCATCACAGTCTCAACAAAACCAGTTATTTTATTTTATATTTTGGCATAGGCTATATATATATTTATTAATTTGTTGATACCAACATAAAGGCAAATCTTTTATTTTCATTTCAGTAAAAAAATAAATCCTTGATGTCCGATTTTTGTATTCATCGCTTATTAGATAATAGCTAAGCAGAGTACAATATAAATAATGACCCTTGAGTTTGAGGAAATGTATGTATGCTTGTGTTGTCGTCGTCGTTCCCGATTGGTAGGTAATTAGTAATTTAAAGATGGACTGATGGCAGATGACAATTTTTTTGTAATTGCAGGGATCAAGTATGCCATTGCAATATAAAGGCAATACGCAATAATTTAGTTCACGCACAATTTATCTCGTACGTATGAGATAAATAGGTTTTGGCCAACAAATGTTTTCCATCTTGCCCCTCAGGGCTTGTGTACTATTTCTAGCTAGCGACTTTCATATTTTTACAAATATGCCATGACTTTTTTTTTTTTTACATAAACTAGGTTTTATCACTGGGGTTCTAAAAGGTATGAACCCAGAGAAGTAGTAGTAGTAGTAGTAGTTGTAGTAGATGTAGTAGCAGCAGCAGCACCAGTAGTATTAGTAGTAGCAGCAGTAGCAGGAGCAGCAGTAGTAGTAGTAGCAGCAGTAGCAGCAGTAGCAGTAGCAGCAGCAGCAGCAGCAGTAGTAGTAGTAGTAGTAGTAGCAGCAGCGGCAGCAGCAGCAGCAGCAGCAGTAGTTGCAGCAGCAGCAGCAGCAGTAGTAGTAGTATTAGCAGCAGCAGCAGCAGCAG
>CALSCE010000030.1:1527520-1542601 GCA_943593645.1 Bovichtus variegatus
TAGCAGCAGCAGCAGCAGCAGTAGTAGTAGTATTAGCAGCAGCAGCAGCAGTAGTAGTAGTATTAGCAGCAGCAGTAGTAGTAGTATTAGCAGCAGTAGTAGTAGCAGCAGCAGCAGCAGCAGCAGCAGCAATAGCAGTAGTAGTAGTAGCAGTAGCAGTAGCAGCAGGAGCAGCAGCAGTAGTAGTAGTAGCAGCAGCAATAGTAGTAGTAGTAGTAGTAGTAGTAGCAGCAGCAGTAGAAGCAGTAGCAGCAGTAGTAGTAGTAGTAGTAGCAGCAGCAGTAGCAGCAGTAGTATTAGCAGCAGTAGCAGCAGCAGTAGCAGCAATATTAGCAGCAGCAGCAGTAGCAGCAGCAGCAGCAGTAGCAGTAGTAGTAGTAGTAGTAGCAGTAGCAGTAGCAGCAGGAGCAGCAGCAGTAGTAGTAGTAGCAGCAGCAGCAATAGTAGTAGTAGTAGTAGCAGCAGCAGTAGAAGCAGTAGCAGCAGCAGTAGTAGTAGCAGCAGCAGTAGCAGTAGCAGCAGTAGTATTAGCAGCAGTAGCAGCAGCAGTAGCAGCAATATTAGCAGCAGCAGCAGTAGCAGCAGCAGCAGTTGCAGCGGTAGCAGCAGTAGTAGCAGCAGCAGTAGTAGTAGTATTAGCAGTAGCAGCAGCAGCAGTAGTAGTAGTAGTAGCAGCAGCAGTAGCAGCAATATTAGCAGCAGCAGCAGTAGCAGCAGCAGCAGTTGCAGCGGTAGCAGCAGCAGCAGTAGTAGCAGCAGCAGTAGTAGTAGTATTAGCAGTAGCAGCAGCAGCAGTAGTAGTAGTAGTAGCAGCAGCAGTAACAGCAGCAGCAGTAGCAGCAGCAGCAACAGCACTAGCAGTAGTAGCAGCAGTAGCAGTAGCAGCAGCAGCAGTACCAGTAGTAGTAGTAAACAACATCTGTCTCCTATTCAAGAGTACAACCTTACTTCCCTTTACATACATGGTGTATACTGTATACTGTATACATGTGTGATCTTCAAATAGAGTAATGCAGTGTAAAAATAACAACTGTTTCAAAAATTAGGAGAAAATATATTTGCAGTCATCAAGCAGCGGCCCCATGCAATGATTTGTCAAATGCCTGTTTTACTCTGATGTATTGTCCTTCATAATTGCGTGCCACACTTTAGAGACTGTTGAAATCAGATACTCTCTCATCACACTCAATTGTAAAATGATCAGTAGGCAGAAGTATGACATTACTTTCTGAATAAACCGTGTTTATTGGTTGTTACACATATACATACAGGCATTGTAATGTCTAGTTCAGTTCTTCATTCTATATTAAGTTGTTATATATAATTTTACATTCAATTCTATTGAATAATTTTTTGGAAATACCAAAATTGGTTGCATTTTGGTAATTGCTATGATTTGTATAAATGGTGGGAGACTTGAGAAAGTGTTTTGGGAAGTGAAATTGGTGATTTGTCTGATGGTTCCTTACCTGAGCACATTTTCTGTATACAGCTGCCATTGTCACATCTTACTGTTGGACAAACTGGCAGTTAGTCAACACCAGACAGTGGTCAGTTTTACATCTGGCTGATGGGAAGACATGGCTCAGAATCATGTTGTTTCTATGTATACAGTATGCTTTGCATGTTTCAGGGTTGCGCTATGTCTTTGCACAGGCCTATTGTAACTGTGACATCAATAGATAGCAATGTTGTCAGGTAGAAAATTTAAAAAAACTTCTTACACAATATATCACATTAACTGAGACTGTCGAACATTAAAACATCACAGCTAAGGAGAATCAGATTATGTTCACATGGGAACACATGTCGGCTTTTCACTTTTCTTCATCATTCTACTCTAACTCTGCCTTTTGTCTTTTATCAGCTCTGTTTCTGTGTTTTTTTGCGCTTCTGTTTCCTCTCAGGCATTATGACCTCCTCTGTGAAAGAGACTGCGTTGTCTCTACTTCTGGACATATAATACAGGCACTTTGTTTTGCTTTATATCAGCATCAGAATATGATTGAGCCATGAGTCAGACGCCTCTGCTGCACAACACAAAGGAAGCATTGTAACCCCCGCTCCATTGTTCTTACCAGAGTGGTAAATATTTTCTCTTGGGTCCTCAAAATGAAATCCTTACATGCTGATTCAATGTGGATTCAAATGAGAATAAATTATTAATAAAAAAAACAACACCCCAAAAAAAGAAAAAAAGATTCAGGTATTTGAGTACACAGAGACTATTCTAATACAGTATGCTCCATTGGCACCGCCAATATGCTAATGCACAGGGCGCTGCTGTTGTTGAAGGGATTCGTTAGCGGAATGGCAACATGGTAATTGAGTGAATTCTTGTCAAAATACCAGACATAGTTAATCGCCCGCCATAAGCCTCAGTCAGATGTGAACATACGTACGGAGGTACAAATGTACTCACAAACCCACACATGCTTGCACAAATACATGTGAAGGTGTCTTCAAGAAGGTTGACTGCACTTCACCTATGACAGGCACTCCATTTAGAGCACACAGGCACTCACTGCCTTGAGAAAGACAAGATCTTAGAGTGGAATTGACTGTGAGATGACAAAAAAAGACATGAATACTGAGCAGCTCTCTCAGTGGCAAAACAGAATAACAGTTAAAACCAAGTGTGTCTTTCAGTTGAGTCACTTACACACAGAAAGTGGAAGATCCTTAAGGTATTCTATCCAAGCCAATGGCATTTACAAAGCTGCACGACGAGATGATACCAATGTTTTTTTCTTCAAAAAGGTATGCAGCGTCTCAAGCAAATGCCTCAGACTTTAACAGAAATAACACAGGAGCCTTTATGCTTGTTGCAAAGCAGGAGTGTTGATTAATCAGTCACAGTTACCTCCCTTCTCTACCCTAACCTGAATGTGTGAAAGTGTGTGTGTCTGTGTGTGTAGGAGTGTTGAGAGAGAGTACACCTTGGATAATGTCACATTAGCATACTTCTATCCCCTCGCTGTCACTCAGTGTAAAATAGAAGACATACCTGTAGAGTCAGCCCTATACTGACTCTACAAATATGTGTCTAATGTCATCAGGAGTCAGCCATGTGTTTCACCACAGCAGCTGACATAACAGCTCTGTGTAACCCTCCGGGGGCTGAGTCGGGGAATGGATACATTAGCTTTAATGAAATACAATAGGTATGGTTCAGCCAAGTAAAACACAATGCGGCAAAAGTTCACATATTCTGCTGAAATCACACAAATTGCTAGGCATGAGAGGTGTGAATGCAGCAATATGAAAGTCTGACAGCTGGAGGACTGCTGCCATCACTGCTGCAACAAGCAATTGAAAGCTGCAAATACCTGCACTGAAATATTTGAGTTGGTTGCCACAGCAGCCAGACTACGTTGACAAAACCAGTGAAGACACCCCTTATGTCATCTGGTTAAGGCACACACAGGACGATGAGGACTGGAGCTTCGTCCAGATTCTTAAAGTTGTTAATCTCATATTAGTTTGTGATAGATTACTTACTGAATTTCTAGTCTCAAGGGTTGTTATTTATGATGTCAGAAACGGAATGGGAATGAATGAGGCTGAAAGGCTTAGCGTACCAGACTATTTTTTAATGAGGAAAATCTTTCATGTCGCACCGGGCAGATATTTTTAATGTAAATATCCAGCCATGTTTCCCAGCCTGATTATCATAGAGAGGCTGTAATAAGAACAGAAGAGTTGTCCTTTCTTATTAAGAGAGACCCTGTGTAATCAACCTTTTTGCCCAAGTGAAATACTCATGTTGTCACAAGTTGAAATTGCATTACTTTATAAACTCTCCTGAACAGCAGCAGACACGTGTTCAATCAGGAGAAAAGCTATACTCACCAGAACTTTGGCCTCTCTTCTTCCTTTGGTATAAAGTACCACAGACTGGCAAGACTGGTAAACATGTAAACCTCAGTGTGTGCAGTTTTTACAGAATACACTCCAAACAGTTGATAATCCATCAGTAGTGAAAGTGAAGCTGTCAGTTGCACTTAAAGTCATGATGAAAAATTACACTTTACTTTGCCAAAAATGTAATATATTATAGTAGGCTTAAAGCTAGACTGTAGTGGTAAAACAAAGTATTGATAATTTTTATTGTAATTACTAATACTACCTATTTAAACCATTACACATGTGTTAAGCCATACCTACTTAACCATCCACTTAATTGTAGTGTTCACGTGTGTTTTTATTGTATCCTTTTTTATATTTCTGCTGTAACCATGTAAATTTCCCCGCTGTGGGACTAATAAAGGATTTCTGATTCTGATTCTGATATAGGGATGGCTATAGGGATGGCAATGTCAGCTGGTCCACTGCATGTATTGGATGACTTGATATTAACCTTTGCACATTATTCATGGTCCCCAGAGGACTCATTTGACTTGAAATTTTTGACTCGAGTAAAATATATCCACAACTACTGAATGTAATACCATGAAATTTGTTAGATATTTATGTTTCCCTGATATCAAATTTTTATAACTTTTTTGATCCATTGACTTTTCATCTATTGCCACCAGCACATCAAAGTTTTCACTTGCCTAGTAAAATATCTCAACGTCTACTAAATTGATTGGCCCAAAAAGTTTGCACAGCAATGTGTGGTTCCAAGAGGATGTATTGCAATAACTCTTGTGATTGGTAACGTTTGCTTTAGAGCTGCTATCAGGTCCAATCTTAACTTAATCAACCAAATACCAGCAAAACTAATGTTATCATGTTAACACTCACTTTAGCATTATCATGTAATAATTTTCATTGTGAGCATGTTAGCATGCTGATGTTAGCATTTAGCTCTTAGCACCACTATGCCTACATGCGGCCTCACAGAGGGAGGGCTGACTTAACTGTAGACTTTTAAGTTGAATTCACAACAAATACTAATAAAACGCCATTGATTACACTACTGAATGACCTCCCCTCACTTCTGCATTTCTTCCCTTTTCCCTCTCCTTCGAGGTTCTCCCTTCTGTTTTCGCACATTCACATGACTTCACCTTATAAAATTACTTTTTAGACCTCCCTCTCTCCAACCATATAAAGGATTCTCAACACGTGACCTTGAAGAGACCTTGGTAATTGCTCAAGACCAAGATGAGCAGTTCAAATTCACAAGGTACAAATAAACAAGATAAACAACATCTGCCATTAAACAAGACAGGACAAGGTCAAGTAGTCTGGTATCTGCTGTGAAGCTTGTTAGGGGTTATTTAAAGCAAAGTATGAGTGGTCCTACTCAACAGGATACACTGGATGGGGGTTGTCTCTCTATTTGCATTTGTCCCATACCTGGTATGTTTATCAGTTTTACCTGCTCCACATGTCTGGGACAAATTGAGTAGTTGAGATGTTTTGGGAGTCTTGATGTGCGGGGGCCATCTGCCTGTTGACATGAAGGTTTAACAGGAACAACGCTGTCCCAAACCTTCTGTCACAGAGGAGGGGGTGCTTTCTGGCTGACCTGCTGCCCCGTGGTGTACAGTTCATCAAGTTTCTAATGTGGCTTCTTGTCAAGGCAGAAGCTGAGGTAGTGAATCTCTGTTAGATAAAGAGATGGTTACGCTGATTCTATGATCACAGGGAGAACTCGTGAGTTTCATAAGTTGTTATTCAAGTGTAATGTTGCCTTTTATTGGGAACACATAGTAGAGTAGTGACTCATCCTGTGTGTAAGGGTAAGCAATCATTGTCCTGTCAGAAGGTTCTACTCAGCAAGAAAACAAGGATGTGTGACAGTAAGCAACGTTTACCTACTTGAGAAGACCAAACAAAAGCAAATATGTTACAAAAGGGAAAATTACCGACGCAAACATCATTTCAAATGTGTGCAATCACAGTGCTCTACTCTCTGTTTCCAAATACACGGTAAATACAAATGCATCATCAATCTAAATTAAACCTTAATAACATTACAAAAATGCACAGGCTACATGTTATATTTTGAATTGTGCAAGGACCAATAGTTAAAAAGATGCATAAGAGTTGGGTTAGTCACAATTTCCAGGCATTATTCAGTGTGTCAAACTTTTCAAATGATTTATTTCCCTTCTCAAACCTAAGTTGCGTTTGCAATATCAATGGTAGTCAATCACCAAATGAATTTTGTCTGACTACTTTACAATGGCAAATGGCCAAATAACTCCTCCACATTCACAGACTTTATACTGACGTTTCATATCATAATATGTGAAGCTGTTTTTTTTTTTTTTTACACTGAATAATTTAACTACGCTCAACACAAATAAAAAAAAAAATTAAAAAATTAAATGAACACACCTTCATTGAGTTTGAGGAATTAGCTTTTCCTCTACAGTCAAATGTATTTTTAATTTCAATTTACCTAATAATTGGTAGCATAAACAAGTTTTTAAGTTGATTACTCAGATAAATTAAGTTGTCACAACTAGTTTTTTACACACAAGTGTTATGTACTTAATTACCATAATTGTGAACACACATTTTTTAGGTTCTCCATTTACATTTTCTTCAGTTGTTTTTAGCTGCTTCATGTTTTTGTTAATGTAGTAGCTTTTAAGAAAGTAATTTATTCAACAACAAAGTTGTTAGGCTATTTATTTATACATATTTTGAACTTGCCATATTGCATTGAGCCATTACAGTAAAGTTATAGGTCTTTACATAATTAATACCACAATGCCAAACATGTCAAATCTGTAAAAGGTTGTTCACTCCGGTTTAAAATTATTTTGTAAAATTACAGTAATAAAGTTCCGAGCAAGTGCTTATTAACTTTCAATGGTCACCAATCTTGTCGTGCTGCTTTTTTTTTTTTTTTACACAATATAATAAAGACCTTTTAAATCCATTTGACAAACAATGTAACGGCTGTGTTTTCTCAGCAGACAGTCAGGATATGAATCAGTGTGAAACATTATTACACAGAATGTTTGCTCATTCATCAGGACACTCTTCAGAGGACTCCAAAATAACCAAACAAATCAGCAATTTAATCTGAATAAAACCTGATAGTGCTGTCTGTGAAACAAGTGGAATCTTCAGAAAATACTCTTCTTGAGACTAATTACTTTTGCAATGTTTTTCTGTCTATCAAGTGCAATGGAACATCTTCTGAAATACTTGAAAAGTACATTTAAGTTCTTGCAATCGCTCAGATTCAGAGCATATATTGCCCACATTAGCAGAACACAGCACATTTGGATGTCCTCTCCCTCCACAAATGTGGTTCCCTCGACCACAATGTTTGCAGTCTTGTGGTCATATCCTGGGGTGGACCGGTCACAGATAATGACCTTTTTCATCACTTGCCTATCAAGACCTGCCGTCAATCTTGAGCTTCAGGGGGAGAAAAATTAAGTTATGAAGCCATTTTCATAAAGTCACTACAACTTGAATTGTTTTCAAATCAATTAGCACAGGACATTTAGTTTATATTACACACAATATGAAGTTGCATTATTATGTCGACAAAAAATATCAAAAATAATATTTGCACTTTAAAGGGTAAATCTAATTCAATAAATTTGCAACCATACATTTAATTAAGTGGCGCTAATAGGTACTCTGAATAACTTTTGAGACTGTATTTATAATAATGTACTGTATTATTACCTCATTGAGGTTTGAGCACAACATTTTACTTGTTATACAAATGTGTGCTGCCCCTCCGGAGCCCATGTTAGCCAACCTTGAAATGACACAGATTTGTTGGACACACACGGCCCATTATTGTGTCCATTCAGCTGTTAGTTGCAAGAATGCTTTCTAATGACAAGGACAGAACTCGATTGTGCAAAACACTAATTACAGGATCAAATGCTATCTGCCGTCTAAAGGATGTAGATATCCTATTAAACAGCACTTGTTGAGAGGGCCGTGCAACCTCACTGGAGAGCCAGAGGATCAGCAAAGGCTGCTGATTTTGTGACACTGGAACTGAGCATTTTCATTTGTGAGGACTCCTGTGTTAAAGGCTTCTGTTTTTAAATCACCATTTCAATCACGTCTATTCAGACACATATTCCAGTGTGCAGCTGAGAGGGCATAGTGCACAGGGTTCACATGAGAATAAAGAAGAGCTGAGTATATAGCAATATGATCCCATGTACATATTTCACTTTTCACTTCAACAATAAGGCAATACAATAAAGGTTCTTCAACACAACCTACAGCTACCTGCTGACCTGTGGTACCAATGTACTTCTCAAAACATACTAAATGGAATTGCGGTCTATCTTTTACCTTCCAAAATAAGATCAAGCATAATTGCGTTTGGTAACCAGATCAAATGATGCGTCTTCTCTGAAGGCAAGCTTGCAGTCTGCAAATAGCATCTGTCCTTATAAACCAGCACCAACACCAAATAACAGAGGATGCTACACTGTGCCAGGTGAACTAGGTTCTGTGTGTGCCAGTATAACAGATTATGCCCTTTAGTGTACCCAGAAAACATTCTGACTTTGAATAGTTGATAAATCAGCCAACACAAAGACAGAAAATCTGTGTAAATACAGTGCCAAAATTAAATTTCAGATGTGTTTTATAGTTGGCCATAGCTGCTACCTGAATTATTTCCCTGATGTCAATATTTTCCCAAAACATGTTGAAATTTCCTGGATATTTAGATTTAATATTCTACACTGCCAGACGGCAAAGTGTATGTACATTCCAGAGTGTAATTTTTACCACTTCAATAAAATATTGGAATTCTATTCTTGGATAAAAATATTCTTACATAATACAGATTGAGCTGCAAAATAACATTGCTTGTAAACTTTTCAGATCATAGTATAAGCATGAATAACGCACACACATTTTTGCCATTTATTTGTTTATTGCCAACGCAAAGACATATTAATATCTTTCAACATGGCCTTTTATATTGTATATGTGTGGTGGTAATTCAAAAATGAATCACCTTCGGGTAAGAAATGAACAAATATAGAAGTTAGAGCTTTGCTGTTATTTAATGAAGAGTTGGCATTGTTACCACAGAGTTAATCGTTTTCAATTGAAAGGACGGAAAACCTGCACCAACAAGTGCTGCAAGAATCCGACCAGAACAGAAACGCAAGTCTTTATACAGTAGAGTTGCATGGGCAGGACATCAGACATGTGTATTACAAATGTGAGGAAACACACTGTAAGGCCAAGTAACAACTTTATAGAGACACAATATAACTTTAAGACTATATGATACATTTCCACAACAATGTGTATATGCATAGAGTAGTGTGTTACACAGTAGCTATTGTAACTGCTGGATGACTTGCCAAACACAAGTTAGGTCAGTACAGTAATCACAAATCTGTCTTGTGATCAATGTAACTTGGTTGTGCACGCTGCACTTAGCGTGCCACTGTTGTCACTGCTGTCAGGTTCATCGCATCTCATACTCATGTTCCAATTCTGCTTCGGAATGATCTGATTAATGACCTGGCACAAATATAATCTGCATCAACAACATGGCAATATCGCTGAAAGTTCTGGTCTGCCGTGGTACTGGCAGTAAACTAACACGATCAAACTTCTTCGCCCTTCATTTGTATTACAACTGTCACAAACTGTAAGGAAAACCCAACATTACCTGCTATTACCTGCTACACGCATACCTTTGAAAAGAATTGTGAGTTCAATACCAGGCCATTGAGCTCCTGAGGAAGGCTCTTAACCCCGAGCTGCTCCAGAGGACTGTCCCTGTAGTTAGTCACTGTAAGTCGCTCTGGATAAGAGCGTCTGCTAAATGACCTGTAATGTAATGTGATACACTTCCAGACCCTTTAAAGTTTTTCTGAAAAAGAAATCAGAAAAACAATGATCTTCAACCCCTTTTGACATTTTCACACCAGCAACTTTAAATACAAAACATGTAAAGAATAGTAGGAAATGTAGTAATAGAAGCATTTTAAGTAATCTAGGTAAAATATCGTGCTGGGTCTACAGTACATGCTGTATGTTTGTAAGTGTTAATATTGTCTAATGAACATGTTTTTAGGGTTTGACTAAATTTGTTTAACTTGTCCTTGATAGTTTTTTCTCTATAACAGTTATCCTGGATAAACTGTTCATTAACTATTTAAATATGATTCAGATGATCTCACCTGATACGTCGATGGCCTGATATTGTGTGTAAAGGGATGAAATCTGCCTCACTGTTTCTTAGCTGGATGACATTAAACACATTGATTAGATTGACCAACACGACTGCACCACAGCTATTGTCATTTTAAATCACCACAACTACCATTTTTATGGAAATCTGTTGAATTTGCTACAAGCACAGTCACTAGTTTCATTAATCTTTTTGACTGTCGTATTCCTTGTGTGCCTTCCCAGAAAGCATTTGATTGCAAAAGGTAGTTCAACCTGAACATACACTTGGAAAATCTTATTTTAACAGCTTACTTTCTTCAAACTCTTTTGTGAAGTTATTAGTTATTATAATTTCAGCTTTCTCAGCATCATACAGGTAGCAGCTATGGACGCCATTATCATCATGCTGTATTCAAACAGGATTTCTTTGGTGCGAGCCGTCACATTTGTACAATGTCAAAAGCTGTCACATTTTGTGCTCCACTTGACAAAAGCTTTTTAATAAGATTTCTTTCTTTATCTTTCTTTGTGTGTGTATCTCTACTCTGCAGGAATAGCTATGGAAAGAAACCCTCTTCCATATTGTAATCTTTGGCAGTTTGATCACACGTTTATTTGTAACTTAAAATGTTATTAAAATGCAACATAGCAAAGTCTACAGTATGTGATTAATATGGGTAATCATGCTCATTTGTTTGTACTGCTTATATTCTTCATATTGTACTTCTCATTCCTCCATGTGTCAATTGTTCAGAAGTCCTTGACTTGTAATCAATTGACACTTCAGTATTTCTACAACTATTGCTATTTCATGCCCTTATAAAATGACTTTTTACATGGTTATTGAGCTTTAACTAAAACATGCAGCCTTCGTGTTCTGTGGTTAAGTCACCCTGTCACATGCTGCTCTGAGTTGCCTCTTCAACTATTCTCCAGTGATGTATTATGCTGGATATTAAGCTAATATCATGCATCGCCAGCGTCAAGTGTTTTGTGGCTCACAGGACCCCATTCAAGGTAATGCACATTCCATTTTGACCAGATGCACTCAACAGAATTTGGTGCATAGCAGCTGTAACGTTTGTATGCAAGAGAAAATTCAAGATGCCAGAATGAGTTAGCGTGGTCCTTAGAGTGTGGAGTGATGTTTATTTTGTTGCTTTTTCCACTCCTTGAAACAGTAACAGCCGCAGACCAGAGAAATGAATGATTGCACTCTCTGAACAATTGGTTACACTAATGGATCAATTTAGCTCAGAGGAGAAGTGAAAAGCAAGCCTCAGCTGATACAGGTTTACTGCAAAAGTGCTGACAATTTCTGAGGTTATCACAGTTTAACAAGAATACGCTTTTCTGTGACTCTTGAGTGGCTTTTAATGACTTGGGTACAAGTCGCTTGTGTGTGTGTGTGTGTGTGTGTGTGTGTGTGTGTGTCTGTGTGTGTGTGTGTGTGTGTGTGTGTGTGTGTTTGTGGTAGGTATGGTTCTGGGTGATGACAAAACAGTATGAGTATCCCATTTTAGCTTTTATCCTGTTACAATGTAATGCTTTCATTCTATGATCTGATGGATTCACGTTGTTTTTGTTCAAGCTGATCTCTTTAAAGGATATAACTTTTCATGCAAACCTGTGTTTGCAGTAGCTTATAGATAAGAACAGCGGGTCGTCACCACTCAGGCAAAAGTGAGCAGAGACGAGAAAAAAGCAGTGTTTTGTTTAAGGAAGTGTGCGTATCAAAGCTCACAATAATAGTTTCCACAGTCACCATTATCTCAATCTAAAGATATGCCGGAAAATCAAGTAATTCTGGAAAATTAGAGAGACAGGATTAATGCCAAGCAAATTCTTACTATCAGATGGCCGATGTGTTTAGCAAAATATAATTTACAGGAATTATTACTCATGCCATTCTTGTATTCATGGTTTGGTGGGAGTGATGGCTACAAAGTAACAAGCTTTTGGATTGTTTGCCTTTGGCCCATGTGAGGCTCTAAATGAGCCCTTTGTGCTGGAACAACAAGCACACTGAGCTGCAGGAATGTCACTGATGTATGTAACCCAAGAAGAAGTCCTCCAAAGGTCCACATACTGTACTGAACTCATTTGTTTGCATTTCTGAGAACCTCTAAACTCTTGGTGAATAGATCTGCCCGTGGAACAAAGGCGGATTTAAAAAGAAATGTTTATGGAAAAGGAAAATTGAAAAGACAAAAGTTGACAGGTTCCATTTGTTATCTGTAGGTAATAAAGAATTATTTTCCGCTTATTCGAATGTCATCATAGTTTCCGATGCAAATGACTTTTCCTTCATTGTCTGGTCTTGCGAGAATGACTAAGTGAGCACAGGTGGCAACATTTGACAGGCAGACAGTTCTGAGTTATTTAGTCATCTCAGGAAAGCTTTCAATTTTATGCAAAATGCAGGGTAACCAAACAGATAAGTACACTTTCAACAACATTATTTTCTATATTCTAATATATTTTCAATACTACTGTCATTAATATTATTATATAATCGATTAATACTATCTTGTATCGAATAATTATCAAATGTTTTCATCTAATTATACTACCGTAATTTCCGGACTATAAGCCGCTACTTTTTTCCCACACTTTGAACCTCGCGGTTTATACAATGACGCGGCTAATTTATGGATTTTTCCCGCTTTCACAAGCTTCATGTCGCCAAAAAACTGAGCACCGTCACATAATGTGACGTAAATCGAGCGCGCTCAAACTTCCCATCATTCTGATGGTTCCCATTCATTACGGTAATTAACTTTTTTACGAAATTTCTCGGTGTTTCATTCAGTGTACCAAATGAACCTCTAAAAACATTATGCCAACCTTCAATCGCATTATTAGTTCTTGGAATGTCTTCAGCAGCGGACATTATGAACAGCGGACATTATGAACAGCGGACATTTTAAACAGCGGACATTATGAATGGTCACGATTCTGATTACGGTAGTCATTTTGTCACCCTCATCATGGCAAAGACACGGAGAAAGGCATATGATGCAGCTTTCAAGTTGAAGGCGTTTAAAGGCCTATTTATTTTTGTTCCAAGCCGTGTTTCGTTAAAGCCTGTGTAAAGTTCATTTGTTTCAATGTACCGGTAGGCACCTGCGGCTTATAGACATGTGCGGCTTATTTATGTACAAAATACATATTTTTTAAAAATTCAGTGGGTGTGGCTTATATTCATATGCGCTGAATAGTCCAGAAATTACGGTACACACAACACCTAACACCTAACACAAATCTAATTTAAGATAATTGACTTTGCCATCTCTCTCTGCCTTTTATTATTTGATTATTCTTAGTCAAATTTATGTTATTTCATGTCAAAATTTGAAGTTTGATGAATATTACCAACTTGTATTAATATATTGTATGAATAAAGTAAGTTCACTAAATTCAGATTGTTTTCCTTGACTTCATATGTCATTGGAGTTCCCAATCCTATTACATGTAATAATACTTCATGTATTTCCCCCCCTGATATAATGGCAGCCATGAAAAAAGTACTTGACGGCACAGTATGACATTAAACATAATGAGAAGTCTCTACAGTGTCGATATGTATCACATATTCTGTGGATTCACTGGAGGACAACATGATCACATTTAAGGAGGTGAGGAGGAAGAGAACAAGGAGCTCTGCTCGTTCAACAGCTGCTGCCATTGTGTCCTTGAGCAAAGCATCAGAATACAACAACTGAACGCTGACTGTGCAGGACAACTTCTCTATCCCACTAAATAAATATACTTATCAATTATTTATGTTCTGATTAAAATTCTGTATTGTGAGTAGTGACCACTCAAACTACTCTAAACAGGTGTCATCACCAATATTTCCCTGTTTTGTTGTTGTTTTTTACACTGTTATTGCTTAAATGGTAAATGGGCTGCATTTAAGTAGTGCTCTTTCAATGATGATGTGATCACTCAAAGTGCTTTACAACACATCAGCATTCACACAGAGTCAGAGGCTACTGTACAAGGTGCCACATGTTCATCAGTGATAACCATCCACACACACACACTCACACTTGGCCATTGGGAGAAATTTGGGGTTCAGTATCTTGCCCAAGGACACTTTGACAGAGGCTGGGGATTGAACCACTGACCCTCTGACTGGTGGACAACCTCCACCTCCTGAGCCACAGCCACATAATGATGGCTTAAGCTGCGTTCACATGATCAGTGATGAACAGCTGTGTTCTGGCTGTGCCGTTGTTTTCCTATGGAGAGAGCTGACTAGGCGGAAGCTACCCTTGGTGTGGTGCACTGCTCGAAATTGCCACCGAGCGCTAACTAGCTGCCTTCACTGCAAGGCTCTGCGTCCAACCTCGCGGTGATCGCGGAGAACATTTCCTATCATGTGAAGGCAGCTTAACATAGCCAGTGGTGTAAGAAGTATTCAGAGAATTTACTTAAGTAAAAGTAGCAATACCAAACCATTAAAATACTTAATTCTCTTAGTTCTGAGTTCTAAATACACAAATTTACTTTACTTTAAATATACTTTACAGCATTGATACCAACATGTTGTTAAAATATCAAAAGTAATTGTAAAATAAATAGTCCTTCTTATGCAGAATTGCCCTTGTCAGTATTATATTATTATATTATTATATCATTATTATTGATGCATTAAGATGTAAGCGATACACACACACACACACACACACACATACATACATACATACGTACAGTACATACATACATACATACACACATAGATACATACATACATACATACATACATACATACATACATACATACAATACATACATACATACAATACATACACACACACATACATACATACATACATACATACAGTACATACACACACACATACATACATACATACATACATACATACATACATACACACACACATACATACATACATACAGTACATACATACATACAATACATACATACATACATACATACATACATACATACATACATACATA